>JBBPOS010000273.1:0-38505 GCA_038091575.1 Leccinum subgranulosum
GTGGCTGTGTCATTATGTGGCTGTGTCTAGGGGAGCTGGGGAGTCCTGGGAGTCCTGGAGAAGCTGGAGGATTCTGTCAAGAGCTGTCATAAGCTGTCACGTCTGTGTGGTACGAAGGTCCAAAAGGCTAGTTTGCTGATGCAGTAGTCAAACTGCTGCATCCCCAGTGCATCGACATCGGGAGCAGCAGCTCGAGTGTACCTCCGCAGCCCTGTCAACATGTCCCTCGTCACCGACAAGTCTGAAGAGAACTTCAGCAGCATGTAGTGGCTCATGCCGAATACATCAAAAAACCTTATTTCCCTCTTGTCTTTACCTTGACCCACTGTGCTAGGTCTGTTTGAATAACAGCAGCGCTGATCAAGCACACCAACCCTGGAGTGTCTGATACTCATCCCCCATGACCAATGCTCCCCCATCCAACACTGCAAGTCTTGGACACCACTATAATAGTACAGTATCTGAATTGTAATGACCAGGTTGGCTTGCATTTACTGCCCACCAATGTAAGAACTAGATTTATTTGCATCATGAATCACAACAATACTATCCATGTCTGCAAGTTCATTAAGCATCATTCATGTCCATGGCTCTTAATTCAAAGTGTGTTCATGATGCAGCAGTGGTGCCATCAATAAGTGTGAAGTGACTGAAAAGACTCAGAGATACAAATATGGAACATAACTCAGATGGTATTGCAAGTATATGAACATACAAAAGTAGTATTACAGGCATAAATTGAATTGAGCAATTATTGCCAACAGGATATCCAAGACTCTCCAAACAAAGAACTGTCAATATCAATAAAAAGGTTACAACCAACAACTGAGGAATGGACTGGAAGGTAAAAGCTGTTTCTATGCCAAGGAGAAATCCATCCAAAGCAACAGCCATGAGCAGATAGAATCCAGTCATCTTGTACATTTAAAGCAGCATAAGAGGCAAGCTTCTGCACATGCCACACTTTGATAAGATGATCTTCAGAACCTGAGACAATATGAGTGCCATCAGGAGAATAGGTGACAGAGGTGACACAATCAGTGTGTCCCTCAAATGGACCTGCCACACATTGACTAGTGGTTGCATTCCAAACTCTGATGGTGCTGTCATCAGAGCCAGAGGCAATATGAATGCCATCAGGTGAATAGGCAACAGAGTTGACATCCCCTGTGTGCCCTTCAAATGGACCTGCCACACACTGACTGGTGGTTGCATTCCAAACTCTGATGGTGCCATCACCAGAGCCAGAGACAATATGGGTGCCATCAAGTGAATAGGCAACAGAGGTGACACCTCCTGTGTGCCCTTCAAATGGACCTGCCACACACTGACTGGTGGTTGCATTCCAAACTCTGATGGTGCTGTCACCAGAGCCAGAGATGATATGAGTTGCATCAGGTAAATAGGCAACAGAGGTGACTTCAGAAGTGTGCCCCTCAAATGGACCTGCCACACACTGACTGGTGGTTGTATTCCAAACTCTGATGGTCCTATCCCATGAGCCAGAGGCAATATGAGTGCCATCAGGTGAATAGGCAACAGAGGTGACACCTCTAGTGTGCCCCTCAAATGGACCTGCCACACACTGACTGGTGGTTGCATTCCAAACTCTGATGGTCCTGTCATGGGAGCCAGAGACAATATGAGTGCCATCAGGTGAATAGGAAACACAGGTGACTTCAGAAGTGTGCCCTTCAAATGGACCTGCCACACACTGACTAGTGGTTGCATTCCAAACTCTGATGGTCCTGTCATCAGAGCCAGAGACAATATGAGTGCCATCAGGTGAGTAGGCAACAGAGGTGACCCAAGAAGTGTGCCCATGCATTGTGTGAAGATCTGCTGGCCAACTAGCTGGATGTCCTGAGCTTGCTGAGGCATGCTTTTTCAAGTGACACACCCAGAGATCATAGAGTGGAGAGCTGGTAGGAGTCTGTGGCATGGCTGATAAATACAGATGAGGAGTGGACTGTTGTAAAACAGCTGCAAACACTTGGATGAATTTGAATGCTTCTGAGCCTAGAGCACCAACTTCATGACCCTATAAAGTGCTGTTCAGTAATCATGTCATGTGGTAATTAATAGCCTTGCCTTAGCCCAGTCATGGAGAACTTTGCAGGTCCTCAGAGCAAATTGGATGATGAGGTTGGGAGAGGAATGTGAAAGCAGGCTGATAGCTTCAAGCCAGTAGGCAAGAAACTCTTTGAGGAACAGTGTAACTTCATTTAACAGTTCCAAACTGGGATCAACAACTTGGAAGTGGTCCATCCAGTATTGGCAAGAATACACCAAGTGAGGGGGAAAGGCTTTGTTCACTCGAATCTGGAAGTCTGGAACTGCAGAATTGAAGTCTCGAGAGTCCTTGAGGTCACAGACATTGAATCTGAGATTGTATCGCATGCATGTAAGTAATGCTCGACCAAGACGAAGAGAGTGATGGGACTGGATGTCGACATGGAAGGCAGAACTCCGAGTTTTGTCAAGTAAAAAGTCACGAAATGAGGTATGGAGGGGTCGGATTGCCTTTTCTTTGTCTAGTACACCATTAAGTAATGACGCCATAGGCTCAATGATATCTGTGAGTGGGACCTGCATGTCTCTGCCAGGGGGGAAAAGTGCCAAAAGAGATGGAAGGGAGAGTGGCTCCTTCAAAGCAAGAACGACGGCCATGACATTTTGAAACAATTGACGAGCTTGGTCCATCATGAATAGCTGACCTAATATAGTTCCGTACAGCTGGTCTAGAGGATGGACGGTAGTGCTTCCTTTCTTGGGTAAAAGTATCTCCAGCCGCTTATATGGACTAAGTCCGGTGGTCCCAAAGCCCTTGATGAATTTGCATGTAGTCGACGCCCATTGAAAAAGGTGTTGGGAATGAAGAACAAGCAGTCGACACCACTCTTGGTTGGGCCAATATATCTCAAGCTCTTCACTATACTGATGCAGAGCATGGCGAATGAACTTTTCAATATCGCCATCAACGACGTCCTCAGTGATAGCGCTCATTTGTTTGTGGACCAAGTGGGCGCCACACGGAAGTGCACGGAGTATGTCGCTCTCCGGACGAGCAGTGATAAGGAAGCGTATGTGGGATGGAAAAGAGTCCTTTACAACTTCCTCAGAGATGACTTGCAAGAGTTGCTCTCGACCAGCTGGATCACTGCTTTCATCAAGGGCGTCGATGACGATGATCAATGGCCCGATGGCATCAAGATTCTTGCTAGGTTCGATGATCAGCCGCTGGACTTGCTCCAACGGCGACGTCGATGTCCGAAGTGCTCGTTCTTCTTTGACGACTGCGCACAGGGCCGATTTGTACTGGGCGTCATGATCGCATAGGTCGCGTGCGATAGTGCTGAACAAATTTTTGGGGTTCCGTGTTGCAACGTCGGCGGCCAAGAAGCAATATGAAGACCCTAACCGCTTCTGCCCGTCGTACAATGCAGCGACCGAGTGAGCAACCGCAGACTTGCCCGATCCAGCAACCCCAGTCAGAAGGCAAACGCGCGGAGCTTCGTCGTCCGGATTGTTGAGAACTTCACAAATGTCATGCAGGAGGGCCTCGCGTGTCGCTGGAAGGCATCTCTTCTCCTGCGCATACCGAGCGCCGACCGCATATGGCATGTCGTCGAGGACGATGGACTCAGCTGTGATCCACGTCCGTGAATATATGTCGCAGCGTAGACTTGATCGACCTACCGGCAGGTTCTATCAGATTCATCATGCGAACCATCGTAACGCCAGTCTGCACGGTAACCCCTTCCACGAATCCTGCTTTGAGTTGTTGAAAGTTTTTCTCGTAATCGTCGATCTTCGAGTCGATGTCAGAGAGCGTATATCTTGCTGTTCGAATCCCTGCGCAGCACAATCAGGCGAGGCAAACATGGAACTAACGACAATGACCGACAAAAATTCCTGCGCTTCGTATAGGCGGCGATAAAGTATCCACACTCTGCCACCTGCCGAATCAAAAGCGTCATGGTCTTCATGTGCGTCTTGATCGCTTTCAATGGTTCAGCGTCATGAACGAACGCCAAGACGTCGCTCATCGTGCCAGCCAAACGAATGATCCGTGCGTCCCGATCTTTCTGCTTAAGGAGCACCTAGACGAAAAGTTTTCGTCGATCAGCCTCAACTTGGACATGGAGAAAGACAAGAACCTTGTTCGCAGCTGAAATGACGGACCAAGCCAGCGATGCGATCGGATGAATCTATGTCATATTCAGAAAGTCAGAAGACCAAGATACGGAACTGCAAGCACCTCTGCGATACCGGCCACGATCTTGTTAAACAGCTCCACTTTCTCCAACAAAACACTCCAAGTGGTTGCGAATGTCTGTATCTTATTTGCAACCTGTGCGCCAGCATCGACAGCGGAACCCAAGCGGTCGACAGCGGTGGGCGTGGGAGCGAGATCGGGAATCGTTTTGGTCGCTCTAATGACGGCGTCTGCAGCCTGACGATCGTCCGCATTGACGGTTCTGAGCTGCTCAACGACCAATACTAACTTGATGGTAATGCGAGAAAGATCGGTCGCATCAGAGGCATCCTTGCGAAGAGGCTCTTCAAACACTGTGACCCCACAGATCGTGTCAGTGAAACATGGTTGGCAAGCACAAAGCCTACACACCTCCATCCTTCAATCTGCCCAGCATCCCGCCGACGGTATCCTTCAGACATCCAACTAGCTTGCGGCCCTTTCGAAGGCGGTGCCTCCTGTATACGTTTACGAGTACAGTAGAACTTTCGTCGCCGTCACTGAAAAGATTGAGCCTCATGGCATACAAGGACAGACATGGACCCACAAAAAAAAAGTATTGTCCCAACGAGTGCGAGCTTTGACCTCTTTCGCCTTCTTCGTCAGGCGTGATGTATCACCCACGGAAAATTCGACCTGATATTGCCTGGAAAAACCAGGAAAGCGGCGTTGTGCAGAACTGATCTCGATATCTGAATGACAGTCAACCCGACATGCACAGCAAGACCGACATCGTAGACTTACTCTTGACTGTGATTGATTTTGGTCTGGAACCGATCTCAGTATACTTTCCAGCCAGTGAGGTAGATGTACTTACGCGATTGTATTCGCGTTTCCTTCAACAACTGTGCTTGGTGCGTTCATGATGATGTATGTATCGATGACTCCGAAAGGACGTAGACGAAGCAGAAACGGCGACAATGCGCTTGCAATGAGTTGGTGCACCGCCACATATGACTAATACACCGTTTTCCTTCTCGGGACTGCACTGCCATGAACTGGATTAATATGACCCTCAGAGACCGTACCGAAATAAAAACCTGTTATACTTATGCACGACCCGGGATCTATGCTGACATGGGGATCCATGCACACAATGGACCTACGCATGAACCTACACCAGCGCCTCACCCTCTTCTGCATCTCCTCCAACCACCCACTCCCCCTGCCTTCCGCGCCTCCAAATACGACGACCTTACCCGCCTGCCCCGCGCGGTGCAGCAAATCTTCCCTGTTCCGCGGATCCTCCACGACAAAGACGTGTTTGATATCCAAGTCCGGGCTGAAATCTAGCCCACGAGAAAGGAGCGACGTCGTGATCAGCACGTGTGGCGTGTGCGCCGGATTCGAATGGCCAGCCTACAAACCGCCTTTGGCCGGGAAGCCGGCGTTGTCGAAGAGGAGGAAGAAAGGTCGCTCCACGACGACTTCAGAAATCCGTTCATAGTGATTGTTTCCCCTGTTATGCGCGTCTACGCCCCCGTCAGCGCGACGCACGCGACACCACGCTCACCGAGGAACGTCGTCAGCTGCTCCGCCTTGTTCCTCTTGTTGCGAAACACGACGATCTTGGACAGCTTCTCCGGCAGCACTCTTGGCATGCGCGAGCGTATCCTCGGCCCATACGTCGTAGCCGTAGCCGGATGCGGCGTTCGATGTCTGCGTCCACTGGCATTTGGCATGCTCGGTGCGTAACGCGCTGGGCAGGTGATGCAGTTTCGAGGATGCGAGGCGGACACCTGGTCTGCGCAGTCACTGCGGCCAATGACGGCCAATGCACGAACGTGTGTTGCAAGAATGACCCGGATGTAAGTGGTCGAGTCATATGTCCGTGTTGTGAGACCCACGGACCGGCGGGAATGGTCAGACAACGGGCTGTGTCACGTCCTCCTTGCTGACGGACAGTGTTCTTACAAGAAGATGTGCTGCAACGTTGTCGCGAGTAGATCGGAGCCTCCTCACCGACTTTCCCCCTCTTGAACGAGACACAATCTAACGTGCGGGACATATACAGCAAGGCGACTCCGCAGGAGTATGCAGTTCACTCCAATGAGTGCATCGAGACCCCGCAGGCCGACCTCAGTGGGTGTTGAATCGTAGGAGGGATGATGAAGGTAGACTCTGGGGGACTTCAATTCGAGTAATGAATGAAAGCAATCGAGATGAGCTTTTTTGAGTCAACGAAACTTGATCCTGAATTTGAGCCTGAATTTGAGATGGACGTTTGTGTGGACATATGTTGCTTACATGGGGATCGTATCTGCAGTTGGGCACCGGTCGTTCTTCGATCTCCGTACTTTGCCATGTAAGTGGTCAAGTATGTGGGCGACAGCCAATTTGAACTCACAAAAAGACCAGATTAGACCGGTTGATGTCCGGGCCGGGGTGTCTACGCTGACGACCAATAATAGATATTTTTCACCGCAGCCGCATCAGTTGGAGGCTGCGGGCCATAGCCGAGAGCCGAGAAAACGTAAACGGGTGGAGAGCGCATGCGTACCGCGATTGTAAATCGGACGCCATACCAGCATCGAAGAGCATGGACGTAATAATTACTCCACCAAAGAGTTGGTAGAAGCGTTATAGTGGAGTCAGACAGGAGAGTGCGAGGTAGTGGAGCTATTTGAAGAAGGTGCACAGCACTGGCTTACATACACCAGATAATCAGTTCACCTCCTCAAGTACATACCTCTTCCATCCCCCTCATCACCTCAAACGATCTATCCTCATGTCTTGGCAAGGTGCGTTTTTGACCCATATATCCCATCCCTGACCAATTGATTCGCCCCAGCGTACGTCGACTCGAATCTGATTGGAAGCAGCAAGGTCCAAAAGGCCGCCATCGTAGGCCTGAAGGGTGGCGTGTGGGCGAAATCGAGTGGATACGAGGTGGGATCTCTACCCTCGCACCCTGTCCTGTGTTCGATGTCTTGTTCCAGCTCTTGCCAGCGGAACAAAAGGCGGTCATCAACGCGTTCAATAACCCGGAAACTACGCAAGCGAACGGAGTTCGTCTAGCTGGGCAAAAATTCTTCACGCTGCGGTGCGACCAAGACCGCGTATATGGAAAGAAGGGGGCAAGTAGTCATGATCAGGATCGACATCTCCTCGCCGCATTTGGCTGATCGCTTGCTTGTCTCGTACCAGGCTGACGGGTGTGTCTTGGTCAAGACGAAGCAGGCGGTCTTGGTTGCCGAGTACGTCGCACCAACTCAAGCGGGGGAAGCGACTGTGGTGGTCGAAGGTCTAGCGGATTATTTGAAGAGTGTAAATTACTAGACGCGATTCCATGTGTACTCTTGTATATCTCACATATCATCTGATCAACTCAAAATCGGTGATGAGTCGGATGTACCCAAGTGTTTTGCTCGTTGTTGGTTCAGTGTCGGTCAGTGCCGGACTGTTTGTCGACACGGGGCCTCGGAGCCTAGATGTCTATGGGACGGCGACTGTAGGAGCAGTGGGTACGATAGTTTTCGAGGCGCCTTCAGGGTCTACGTTGCGGCGTCAGCTTAACCCGTGTGATCAATTTACACTGTCCACTGTTTTATGAACTCACTTGTATGTTGCTTCTATGGCGTTGATCGCGTTTGTAATGTAAAGATGAGGGAGCCTGAGATGGTTAAGGCAACTGCCATTACGTTAGTACCACATTTACCACAATCAACACGACGGCGAGCTCGTTCAGCGCGATGGTCGAAGGTCTCGAGGTGGTCATCAGATATCGCGGCGTAAAATATGGCCAGGTCGCCTACCCCAAGTCCACCTCCTCCGAATTCGCCATCCTGAAAAAAGACCTCGCCTATCTCCGCGTGCACTCCCCGTCCCAGAAGAACGTCCGGCGCGTCCACGGCTCCTTTATCCTTCACTGGCCGAATGCGATAGTGAACCAAAAGGTCGACATTTCGAAAGTGCGTGGCCGTCTTCTGTATATGCCAGCTAGTGGCGTCGAGTTCGAGAACACTCGCCGCTGCCGTGGCAACCACGAGGGCTGACTAGGTACTCTGCATGCTTTCAGGATTCTCTGTACACGCGCTGGATCAAACTATGTAGCAACGATCCGGATGCGTTCAAGCTTCGCGAGGCGCTTTCCATGTAAGCAGCTCTTTTTCCGTTCGTTCGCCCGACGCCATCCGGCCGTGGATCTCACTCGGAAGGGTCTTCGTTCGTTCGCTCGTTCGTCCCGCCTCCGCGTATACAGAGAGTCTATCACGATGAAGCAAGAGCAAGTCGATTTTTTTTGGTTCTGTTTTGGATGACCTGCTGAGGTCTTTTTTTCAGCGGCGTCTTGATGTGTTTTACCCCTGGTGCCGTGGTGCCTCCAAAGGGTCGAGCACCTACTCCGAGGCATGGTTCTCCGATCGAATCGCCACCGCCGCCACCAGCACCAACAGAGCCTTTTGCCATGAAGCATCCACCCACTAGTGTGCATTCCGCTCTCTCCCCGCACCCCCCTTGGTTGTTTCTCATTCGATCGGAGAACAGCCCAGGACAGATAGAGAACAACAACGACCGCATCTCAAGAGACGAAACAGCACCCCGGACGGTCCGTCGAACCAGACGCGACAGAAACTAGACGTGCTAGAAGGACGTGCCCTCGATACACAATCACAACCGACCTCGCCCGTAAGGACGACGCAACAACCCCCCCTGTCGTCATTGTCGTCCGCTGAACTAGAGTCAATGGTGATTTCACCGCCTCGGGAATCGGGCGAGTTGACGCCTCGAGCGACGCCCCACCACTCTCCAGGGAGTGCGAGTGCGAGTACCGGTACTCGACCGCTCATCCCTCGGTCCGTGTCGTTGCGGCACACCGGCTCTGCTTCCTCGTCGGGAAGCGGGAACCACCACCGTCCCAGTCCTCTCTCCCAACCACCACAAGACTCGCCGCGGAGACGGGAGCAGGATGCGAATCGGCTGATGCGCGAGCTGTGGGATACGCGTCGAGAGCTGGCGGCGATGCGAGCGCGCGAACAAGTTATCTTGGGTGACCTCGGGAAGCTTCGTGTGCAGGTCCCTGCTGAGGTCGGGGCCGAGGGCGCGGGCGCTCGTGATCAAAATGGGAATGCGAAAAGGGTCTCGCGAGAAGGTGCGTGGACGGGGTGCTTTTGCTGAGAGTGTTTTATTAATTCCGCACCGACAGATATGCAGGCGTTGGAAGCCGAGCTGAGGGACGAGACGGCGAGACGGGTGCGTGCGGAGCGCGCGTTGAGCGACGTCGAGCGGGAGTGCAGAGCGCCGTTCGTCGTTCCGGCGTTGTTCCAAGCGTTCATGAGCATATCCGAGCTCTCGAGCTGAGCGTCAAAATCGATATCGGTTGACCCGTATTCCCGTTGTTTTCACATCAAGTACCACGCACAAGGACTGTTGGTTTCGTTGCACGCTTCTGACTATGACGTGCTCATCTCATGTTCTTATTACGCCCATAAGAATATATGTACTTCCATCCAATACAAAGGCATGTTGTTACTGGGCCGTTAAAACACGAAACAGACTGAGCATTTTGCCACACGGAAGAAATGGGATCAGAAATACACTAGTAGTTGCCAGCGATGAAAGCGAGAGACACAACAAACAACCAGGTATGGATCCTGTCCTGGTCATACAGTGAGACAGAAAAAAAAGGATAAAAAAAAGTAAGGTGACATCCAACGTGGGTGATGCGTTTCGATCTAGATTCTCTGTCGCTTGGAGAACCTGCCTATATCTAGGTCGACGGCTGTCCGCTCGATATGGTCGAACACGGAACCAAGTGCGTGTGCGAGATCCGGAGAAACAGGGCCGCTCGCAGCGGCCATCATGTCGTCGAAAGTACGTTTCAGACCGTCGAGTTGTTCGGGGGAGAAATAGACCACAGGTTGCTGTCACGCGAGGAACGTGAATAAGGACGGACAAATGAGGATAATTCATGCTTACGGGGCTATGCCTTGCCTGAGACGCGACGTCTTCCTGCGTTGCGAGTACGGTCTCTACCACCTGATGATGCTCCTCTTCCTCTCGCACTTCTGGGTGTGGTGGTGGTGGTGGCGCGGGTGGCGGGGCCATGGAGGGATGTATCGGTGGGGGCCCTGGAGGAGCAGGTATCGTATGGTTGGTTGGTGGACCCGGCTCGACCATCATATGTGGTTGGGCATGTTGCAGGTTTGCAAACATTGTTTGGGGTGGGGGCGCAATCTGTACCGGAACCGACACCGGTTTCGGGGTTGTCTCGAGTTTAAACTCGGACGTGTGCGGGGGTCGTCGAAAGGAGGCCGGAAAGCTTGGGTGGGCCTCGGCGTGGGTCATGCGTATCCGCAAGAGGTGTTCGTTGTCGTCCATGACGGTGATGCGAAGCCAACCGCCGCAGTGGTAGCGGGTGATGCGACTGCGCGACTTGCGGTCCGTGTCTTGGGTGCGGGATTTGGACTGTTCGCCTTCGAGCTGGGCGCAAAAGTAGGTGACGACGGTGGACTTTCCACCGCGCTTCGTCTTCTTTTGGCTGTGCGGGCAACGTAAGAAACGAAAAGGGGAGGGGAGATGAAAAGAGTCGTACTTCCAGTGGTAATCTGACGCCTCTGCGAGGAAATCTCTTATTCGATTAGAACGATTGTAGAGGTGTTCTCCTGCGACGAAGAAGCCGGGAGGAACGCTGACCATCGTGTCAAAGTCGAAGGGGCTAGTCTTGTTGAGTGTGACGAGGTTGAGGAAGTCGTCAAAGGACATGGCGGCGGTGGCGATCTGACCACGGCCAGATGATTCTGCGGCAACCTCGGAGGCAACTTTGCGTGCGTTCTGCTTGTCCATGCAGGTCGCGCAGACCTTGAGATGACCGCCACCTGTGCGACGCGGTGGAAAGGACTGAATGGGGCCGGTGTATGGACATCTTGTACATTTTTGAATGAGGGATAAAGAATGGAGGGAGGAGGAGGAGGAGGTCGCTAAAATGTGGATCGAAGGGTGAAGAGAAGAGAGAGCGGGAAAGAACTCACCTTGCATGTTCGAATCGTTCTTTCAAGTGTTCTTATCCCTTTTCTTCGTCACGACCCTTGGCGTTTCATTCAAGTCACGTGATTACTCCCTATGTAAGGTGTGTTTGTATATACCCGTTAGTCGGTTTTTATTCTCCCTTTTGATCCGGACCTCTAGGTGCTTGATACTTCTATGATAGGGAAGGCAAAATACGCTCGTGGTCTTCAGGTATGTACCCATCGTCGACACACGACCTTGCCCGTACTTGGAGACTGCACGCAGGTTCTGCTCGACCAGTCAACGGCAAACACCACCGACTGCGATCATATTTTCGACTGCGACAGCATCTATGTAATTGCAGGCCTGGGGCTGTCAACTCACTTTTATTGCGGTTTCCCCCCCTACAATTGATCAGCAATAGTACCACGCCATCTTATTGAGTACGTTGAACGTTGAACATTGAACCTTGGCTGTTGGTGTATGTTGAACCTACGCTAGCCTAGCGCCATCCTGCAGACGTGATCGATATATCTGGCAGCCTGGCGCAAGAAGACTCATAGAAAAACAAATTTCCATTCATTTCACCGACTCGAGTTCAACCTTCAAGGAAGCTAGAAGTAAAATCTCCTTGGGCCACCTCCATCGGCGAGCGCTTCAGTTCCCAGACCCCGTTGTGGGTTGACTGCACCCGCTCGCAGTGGTCCTGCCAGTGCTGCCAGTCTGTACATTTCCCGCGAGTCAGATCATCTCATTCAAGGGCAGGCAAGCTGGCGCGATTGATCTACTCACCTCGACACTGAAGCAGCACGCCTGCCCACCAAAGCATAATTGATCACTCCCGGTCAAGCAGTAGTCTCCATTATAGTCACCGTTGCTATCCTGATTACCGGTCCACAATGATTAGTGGATCATCAACAACGACGGACAGCGACTCAGCCACTTACTACAGTATAGGCCAAGCAGCACACGTTAACCTGAGTAGTGCAGTCGCTGGCTGCAGCGAAGGCGCCGACGGTGGCGAACAGTGCAATCAAAACCGGCGTAAGACGAACAAACATATGTGGAAGAGGAAGAACTGTTCCCGAAATGTTTTTCAGAAAGATGGAAGACTCCCCGATCTGAGCAGCCATTTTATGCAACCCTTTTGCCTACCTATTTTTGGGTGGTACTTACCCGATACCTAGGTTGGTCGGATCCCATTGACCGTCGGCTCATTACGCGTACGTTTGATACATCAATCCGGCAAATTTTAGGTCACTTCATGAAGTAACATGCATTACGACAGGAGCAACTCAGCATACACATGGACATTGTGGCTGCTCTGCCAAGCTGCCCGGCCACAAGCGCGATGAGCGTCGTCTTCCTGGAGGTCTTCGATGTCTTCACCTTCACCTCTCCTTCGAGGCAGTGGAACAGCTACTATGTAATCAAAAGGACCGTCCGTAACACATGCAGTGGGTCGACTTCTCAAGAATGGAATTATGACGTTTATCATGATGTAAGTTAAAGTACCGACGAAGTTGGCGGATCAATTCATGTCATGACGGATGCCCGAATTCTGCCAAGGAAAGTTGAAGGCAGAGGTCTATGTACCAGGAAGCGACCACGATGGCGAGTGCGCAAAGAGAAGGGGGAAGGCGAGATACACTCGCGATCTTCAGGTATGTACCCATTGTCGACACGCGTCCATGCCAGGGGCCCAGTGGAGACTGCACACAGGTTCTGCTCGACCAGTCAACGGCAGACGCCGACCGAGATCATATTGTCGACTGCGACAGCATCTATGTAATTGCAGGCCTAGGGCTGTCGACTCACTTTTATAGTGGTTTCGCCCCCTACAATTGACCAGCAATGGCCCGGTGCCACAGACCAGCCTAGTATCGAGGTAAGTTATGACATATGAACCTCGGTTGTTGGTGTATGTTGAACTCGCTAGCCTAGCGCCATCCTGCAGACGTGATCGATATATCTGGCAGCCTGGCGCAAGCTGACTCATTTCATATCATGTAGAAAAATAAAATTCCATTCAGTTCACCGACTCGAATTCAACCTTTAAAGCAGCTAGAAGTAAATTCTCCTTGGGCCACCTCCATCGGCGAGCACTTCAGTTCCCCCTTGTGGGTTCATTGCACCCGCTCGCATAGGACTGGACCAGGTCGTCCGAGTCAATCTGTACATTTCCCGCGAGTCAGATCATTTCATTCAAGGGCAGGCAAGCTGGTGCGATTGATCTACTCACTTGGACGCTGAGGCAGCACGCCAGCCCACCAAAGCACTGTTGAATACTACTCCCGGATAAGCAGTTGGCTCCACTGTAGACACCGTTGCTATCCTGATTACCAGTCCACAATGATCAGTGAATTATCAACAACGACGGACGGCGACTCAATCACTTACCGCAGTATAGGTCATGCAACACACGGTAGTGCAGCCGCTGGCCGCAGCGAAGGTACCGACCGTGGCGGACAGTGCAATCAAAACCGGCGTAAGGCGAACGAACATATCTGGAAGAGGAAGGACTGTTTGGAATTTCTGAAAATGTTGTTCAGAAAGTTGGCAGACTCCCCGATGCAGCCATTTTATGCAGTTCTTTTTTCCTACTACCTATTTTGGGGTGGTACTTACCGATACCTAGGTTGGTCGGATCCCACTGACGGCTTGGCATTACGCGTACGTTTGATAGATCATATCTAATTATGACGTGTGTATCAATTCATGTCATGACGGATGGGCCCTTCGGAATTCTGCAAAAGAAAGTTGAAGGCAGAGAGGTCTACTAGGAAGCGACCTAATGTCCACGCGCACCTTCTTGTAGCTCTGACCACGATCGTGAGTGCGCCAAGCGTCACATCCCAAACACTTTATCCGTTGCGTTTCTCCACCCGTCTGCCAATTACAGTGGGTGATTGAATGATTCGACGGACTTAGACACCACTGACTAATTACGTTGAACTTCGGATCCGATGATCTGAGTCTGAATCGTGTTCGGTTTTTCGCTTGCTACTAGCGCGATGTGGGGTTTTGGCAAAACACAATAATACATTGTATATTGTCATGCTCTGCTCGGAGTCTGGGGTCTTGATGATGGGGGGAAGTTGCAAGGCTTCGAGGTCTGGGTGTGGGAATGCCAGCGGTAAACTCCGAGTGGCTACGATTGAAGGTCCAAGTCATTCTGCTCTGCCCGACCACATCTGCATCCGATGATTCCGACTTCGAACAACCCCGGCGGCCAGCAGTCGGATCCATTTCTCAGAGGAACTGTTCGGAAAGGGAGCGAGCGACTCTGCACGGCTGCCTTAGACCATCCATAAACCCTGCAAGTATGAGGAATCCCGATTAGTTCCGCGGTCCTACTAGGACGCGCATCTCGCGTACCCACCCAAAAACCTATCAAGGCGAAGATCTCCAGGTACAATAGCTCCCTAAGATGGCGACAGTCCTGCTTCGCTCTCGGTCGAGAGCTCAATGCTCGCACGCAGTACCACCGGCTCACATCGATGCATGTATGGAAACGTCGCGTTTGTGACGTTGAGCGGTCCAAAGATGCCCACTTCGTACGAGTCTGACGCACGCATTGTTTACGAGGACGTCCATCGTTCTGATTCGTTCCGCATTTCCCAGCCGCCTCGTCCATCACCTCCTGGATGGTCTTTGGACGTGATGTCGAGCGGGAACACGCACAGTGGGCGAACTCGGTGAGTCCTGGGTCTTCGAGTCAATGGAACGCGCCGTCGCAATCACACGGTCTCCTCGGGACGCCAATCGAACCTCAAACTGGTCCTTGTAACAGATCAACATCGGAACTCTAGCGTTGGCAGGGTCATCGTGAACACCTATTATGAGCCAAAATAAAGTGCAAGATGGGTTTATGGTTGCCAAATTTGCCAGCGATATACCCTTCTGTCACAGGTTCAACAGAACTCACTTGCAGTTGCCGTTGACCCACTCCCCACGTTCGTGCCAGCTTTGCTATATCTGAAACGATCGCGAGTCGGTGGTCGGCCACCAATCAGCGCTTAACCTGTTGAATGGATCAGAATATACAAACCCAAACTATTAATAGCACGGCCCGTTGTCTTTTGACTCAAACTTCATCTTTCCTTCCAGGGGGAGGGCCACTCGACTTCCTTATTGGCGCCATGGTTCTTCAGGCTAAAAAAATTGATGATCAAGACTCCGGCATGCGCCTGTCTCGTGTATTTTCGCTACTTACTACCAGAAACTGACGGATGTCGCAGTCTGCCAGAGACGGTCAATCTCGGAGGCGTCGCCGGCTTTGAGAAGATCAAAATCGACCGCGCAAAGCCCTATAAGCAAGTACATGTTTAATACAGCCTGTCCCCCCAATTGACTTTTAGGTTCATGTGTGAATCAGTCTTCAATCAAGTTTCATTTTGTGTCGCGTTCTTCCCCGTTCAGATGACATATGATTCATTCACGTCAACAGTTTGACTTATCCATGATGTGATTTGTTCCTATCGGGCCTGATGCCCGTGGAGTCGGATATTGTGACTGTTGGCTTTTCATTATTAAAGGTATGTGGGTGTACGCTTCACCACCAGCCTTTTCCATTCCTCTACAATGCGATTCATTATCATAACCATATTTGTAGTCACCAGCAACCTGGTTGTTCTGGCCATTGCAACTCCTGTGTCGAACCGGAAGGCGGGTGGCATGGCCATACCACTCGCCAGGCACGAGTCTCCCTTTCTGAATTCCAGCAAAACCATCGATCTCGACGCAATCACATCTCATGGTATATCAGTCAGGGAGTACGTGGAATGAACCGTTATATCTACTCTTCTCAGCCTTTTTTTTTTTTAGGAAGATCCTTAGTGGCCTGGACAATTACGAAAGGAACACGGGGATCATACATCCTTTCGCTGTGAAACGGAGCGAGTCCGAGCTCGGAAGTGTCGGAACGCGCGGCGTTGCCGTACCGTTGACACCTATTGTCACTTATTTTTGGATGGGCGAGATCTCGATTGGCACTCCTCCACAGACCTTGAAGGGTAAAATCTCCTTGTATCATTCTGATGCATGTTTATACTGATCTACTTTACACGGCGGTCAGTCCTCATCGACACTGGTTCAGCGTAAGTACTTTCTTTTGGTTCACACAACTGTTTTGTTCAAGTCAACGCAGCGATATGTGGGTGCTGGGTGCTGGATGTAGTGGGATTTCTCAAGATCGCACCTTCTGGAATCCCAAGTCATCCGAATCTGCTAAAAAGTACTCCAAGTGGTGGAAGTCAAAGTTTCAGCTCCGATATGCAGATGGATACATTATCAAAGGTAATCTATTTACTGACAAAGTAACCATTGGTGGATTGACTGTATGTTTTGCATCGCTTATGAGCTTGAAAGCTTGACCATTGAATTCTGACGCCAAGCTAGGCAAACACTCAGACCATTGGTTCTGCAATATCGTTCACTGCGGCTGCTCAGGTAGCGAACAATATGGAATTCCCTGCAGACGGTTTACTTGGATTGGCCTACCCATCAATCTCGAAATTTAGTGCTCGTCCGCTGTTTCAATCGCTTGTCAAACAATCAAAGTTGATCAATCCAACCTTCTCATTGAAACTCTCTCCATCTGGGGCCGAGATGTACGTCGGTGGAACAAACAGTCAGCTGTACAATGGTGACATCACTTATACACGCGTAACAGTTCCTGTGAGTCGAAATGGTAGATGCGAGAGGATGTTGCTGACATTGGCATTTATGTAGGGACTCTGGCAGGTGTCCATGGACGATGTTCGTGTTAATGGTGATAAAATCTTCGAAAATGTACCTGCTGTGATTGACAGTGGTGCAAGCTACATCTTCGGAGAATGGAACCAAGTTGCAGATTTGTACCAACGCTTTGGTGGTAGATTCATGGATCATGCAGGCTTTGGTTACTATTCGTGTGAGTTCCGATTACCCTCGGTATTTATTTTTATCGACAGCCTGTAGTACCGTGCGACTCTTTCCCAATACTGGGCCTCACCTTCGGTGGCAAGACGTTTGAAATCCCTGCCCAGGTTTTCAAACTGGAACCAATTTCGGAAGGTTCTCCCTATTGTTTCGGCGCGGTCATCGCCCAGAGTCGAGGCATACATATGCGTGAGTTCCATTGCTTTTCGCTTCCTGCACACCCTTTGCGGCGCTAGATAGACTCGTTCTGACCATATGACTTAGCATATTGGGTCATCGGGATCCCTTTCCTGCAGGGCGTATACAGCGTGTTCAATTACAATACTTTACAGGTCGGGTTTGCGGACCTCTCTTGAATCATCGCGAATATTCCCGTACCCCGATCACCTATATTTATGAATTTGAGAGTCTATTTACATAACAGGATTTCATGGTAACATCATCAGAGGGGTTGAAGCTGCGCTGAAGAGTCAAACTTTTTTGTTTGAAGTACATACTTGTAATTGACCATAATGAACAACGTCGTCGAGTTCGCGTCTTCGGTGGGATCCTAATCGTGTGAACTTCGCTGAAGCTGAGTTCCTTGAGTGAAACCCGCCAGGTACTATCCCGGGCCGGTCTCGTGAGTCGAAGTCGCGCGTCCTAGTAGCAGTATGTACATTCAAACAGCTGTCAAAACATTATTTCTGTGTCACCCTCCTGTTGGCCAGCACTGGTGCCATCTATGAGACCAGATCAAAGTGCGTTAAACCTTGGTTTGTCAATGTTGAAGTTGCTAATTAGCACCATCTTGCAGACGTGGCCGCGTGACTGGTTGATATCTCAGCTGCCAGGCTCAGGCTTTGCCGGCTCAAATTTGGGGCAAACGTTCTGCTGATATATACACAAAAAACTAATTTCCATTCATTTCATCGACTCGAACTCAAAGTCAGATCCCTCCACCATGATTCCCGCCTGATCGAGTGGGTGCATCGCACCCGTACGCACGGGAGGTAGAACCGATACTACCAAAGGGATACTGTACATTACCCGCGAGTCAGATGCGGTCAAGCTGGCGCGATCGATCTACTTACGTCGTGATATGTGCAGCACGCCTGCTCGTCAAGGCAAGGCTCATCTTGATTCAGGAGAACAACGCAGGAGGATCCATTATATTCGCCCACGTACGTACTCTGATTATCGGTCCACAATGATCAAGGGATCCTTCAACAACGACGGACAGCGACTTGACCACTTACATTGGGTGTAAAATCTGCGCAGCACATGAGACTGCAATCGTCGCTGGCTGCAGCTGCAGCGAAGGGGCCGACCGTGGCAAACAATGTGATCAAAACAGGCGTAAGACGAACGAACATCGTTGGGTGAGAAAGAACTATTTGGAAAACGGTTGTTCTGCAAGATGCGACAGACCCGGTGAGCAGCCCCGAGGCTTTTTATGCAGTCCTTTTGGGCCTGCTGGCTGTTTGGGGGGCGGTACCTCCTGCTGACGGCTCATTATGTTTGATAGATCACAATATCTACGTAACCGGGTAAAATATTAGGCACCCGAGTTATGTTCTATCGCCACCAATGATTCCTTTATTGTGACACAGGTTGATCACAGGTTGCCAGGGCCGGCCGGGATCAGAGTCCTCTCCGATCAGAGTCGGATAAGTTCGGTTCGCTTGCTAGCGCGATGTGGGAGTTCAGGTTCTTCCCTGCCCCTTCCCCGTTAGTCGCCCGCTCGTCATCGCATGCTCGATCTGTATTGTGTATCCTTCGACGCCTCAAGCCGGCCGTTTGGTCATCCGAGTGTGCTCGGGTCGCTTGGCGAAGAGGATCCGAGACACCGGAACGCAGAGTCACCAGAGCCGGCTAACGTCTTTCATGCGTTATCACGTCGCTGGAATTAGGCATTGTGCATCCAAGGTTCTGGCGTTACAAACGACGCTCAGTATGCAAGACTCGGACAGAGTGGGGGCGATTCAACATACAATGTCCATAAGTATATCATAAACAGTCAAGACGAGTGGGGCGGGAATACATCAAAAGCTAAACAAGAAACATGGACAACGATCGTGAATGAGTCACATAACGTTTCGTCGACCACCGTG
The DNA here is from genome assembly GCA_038091575.1 of Leccinum subgranulosum. Lineage (NCBI taxonomy): Eukaryota > Fungi > Basidiomycota > Agaricomycetes > Boletales > Boletaceae > Leccinum > Leccinum subgranulosum. The sequence goes on from JBBPOS010000273.1 coordinate 19,219, forward strand.
ACCACGGACAAGCAAGGCGTAGACCGACGCTAGATCTTCCGAGCCTCATGAGTGGGATCGTCCCCATAAAACAAACAAATGGCCTAGTAACTAAGCCTCCAACGAAACGAAATATTAGTCAAAACGCAGAAAAATACTGCTTCGGTGCACACATAGGACATGACCTTGACCCACGACACCGGATATATACCTGCTTGATCAATAGCTGGTCTGACATACCCTACAAATATCCATCCGCGCGACGATCTTCCTGCTGCATCGGGTTGCACCCATTTCATGCGTGCCCTCGTAATGAAGCGAGTACATGCTCTGGTCGACCAGAAGGTCCTCATTAGCGGGTGCGTGATTCAAGACTGGGCCTTGAAGTGCTCGTACAGCGCCCCGATCATTTCATGCATCGCGACTACCTATAATGGAAGGAAAAGGAATGAGAACGAGGGTCAAAACACGCGGGGAAGCTTGAGGCAGGAGGGTGATCGGGGAAAGCGAAATGCACACTTGACCAACAACTTACGGCAAACGTCGAGTAGGTGTGGATCCTGGACATTTCCCGCGAGTCATATCGTCTCATTCAAGAAGCAGATCGATCTACTTACATCTAGACTCCGGCTGGAGCAGCCCGTCTGCGTGGCAAAGCAGTCGTATCCGGGATCCAGGATTGCGCAAGTACTGGAATCCAATGAAGCCACCGGAACCCTGATTATCGGTCCACAATGATCAGGGGATCCTTCAACGACGGACGGCGACTCGACCACTTACATCTGTCTCCCAAGCCAAGCAGCATGCGTTAAAGCACTTGTCGCTGGGTGCAGCGAACGCCGACCGTGGCAAACAAAACCGGCCTAAGACGAATGAACATCATTAGAAGTGGAAGAGGCTGTTTGGTAAATGTTCTGAAGGACGGCAGACGTGGTGAGTAGCCCATTTTTATGCCGTCCTCTTACCTGCTACCTATTTTTGGAGCGGTACTAATACCTGCCCCGACTCCCTTCCGGGTCGAACATTTCCTGGTCTGTTCCCAGCTGATAGACAAATAGAGTTTGGCCTGTCTCTGAGCTTTCGTCACTTGATCAGAACTATGAAGCAACATGCATTAGTCCGTTCATGTGGCGGAACACAAAAAGAAGCAAAGGCACGTACTGCCAACTCAGTTCCGCCTCATATGACTCGGACTGCCCAGCCGCGATCGCGTCATCGCCTGAAGGTCTCCAACGCTTACCCGGTCCCTCCCTGCTTTTTTTATTCGAGGCGGGCAGCTGATTCAAGGACCGGGTTTCGTAACGCACTTGGGTTGACTTCTTCCTGAATGAATTCCATGATGATGGAAATTCTGGCAGTCTGTCAGGAACATTCAAGTTGGGTTCCAGAAGCACCACGTCCAGACTCCGCCCGCAGACTGCGATCAGTTCGGTTAATGTCGTAACATCATGCTCCACAAGAAGATTGTACTCGTGCGTTATACATCATCGATCATCGATCATCGATCATCGATCATCGATCATCGATCATCGATCATCCTCTATCCCGCCGTGCACGCGTGACTCCGGGCCCATTTGCCACATGATGAAACCTAATCAATGATCCTTAGATGTCCTCCAAGTCTAAATCCATGTCCCGAACCACGTCGCCCCAGTCATCCAAATGCCCGATCATCCGCGCACACTTGTTCCTCACGTCCTGCTCCGCGTCCTGGCCAAGCACGAGATACAACGGCCATGCCCGCCCGCTCGCACGTCCCTCCCCACATACCACCTCAACGAGCGCGTGCATCGCTTTGGAAGGGTCGCCACGCTGCTTACCCGCGGGCGTCATCCACTTGTGCGCGACTGACTCCCGCTTGGGGTCGTAGTCGGCCACGGGGCCCAGGGGGCTGTCGCCAGCGTAGAAGGTGTTGCGATAGATGCCTTCAGTACGGAAGGCGCCGGGCTCGACAATGAGGACGCGGATGCCGAAGGACTCGAGTTCGACAGCTAGGGTTTCCGAGATGGCTGAGTGTGAAGGGGGAAGACAAAAGCATACGAAGTGTGAGGGATGAGCGAGTCGGCCAGGTTCGAGGTCGAGAAAGGGGGCTCACCGTGTAGCGCGGCCTTTGAGGAGCCATAGAAAGCTGAGCAGGGGCCGTCAATACATCAGCGGAAATGCTAGGGGTCAAATTGCTTGGACGTACCCATGCCCTGTAGGAACGATCGCGTGTTAGGCACTCAACACTAGGAAATCAAGGGCAACACAGTTACCTGTATTTCCAACTTCCATCCGCTTCGGCTGCCCATCATGACAACCGTTCCGCTCTTCTCTGTCTCAAAAGTCTCATCAGAAAATATGGAAGGCCACTCGATCCCTCATAGCCAAAAAATAAACTCACGTTCGCGCATGTAAGGCAAGACTGCCAAGGTCACGTCGAGCGTCCCGAACACGTTCGTCTCATACTGTTGCCGCATCAAGTCTGTGCTGCGAATGCATCGCGACGCCACAACGGTGAGCGAGCTTATATGTCAATCCCTTCCGATCTCGTCATCGTCGATCCCCCGCGGGGACGAACGTATGATACGTATGAAGTCATACTCACCCTCCCTCCTCGACAAACCCCGACAACCCAACGCCGGCATTGTTCACGAGTACGTCAACTCGTCCCCATCCTACCTCCCGAACGATCGCGTCGATGCGCTCCTTTATGCGCCCCGTTCCGACAGATATGTCGAGCTCCGCGCAGTGCACGTTCGGGTTCGGGTTGGACTTGGACTTGGACTTGGACTTGGACTTTGACTTTGCCAGGAGCTTCCCGTCGGGATCGAGATCGGCATTACTAGGGTCGTCGTCGTCAGTCCGGCCCTCGTTCTCCGGATAGTCCAGAAAGTGGGTAATGCTCGCGAGCGTTCTGGCCGTCGCGATGACGCGGTCACCGCGGGCGAGCACGATGCTCACGAGTCGATGGCCGAACCCGGACGACGTTCCTAGACGGGGAGATGGAACTTGAGGTCAGTCTATACGAAGGCAGTCTGATAATAGGAGACGGGCACCTGTGATGAGCCATACTCTGGATGATGCCATTTCAAATTTCAGCTGGGTTATTGGCAAAGGAAGCACTAGATCAATCGTGAGTTTCAAGTCTGCGTAGCCTGTCGCCATATAAATAGCGTGCACAGTCCGTCGGCGCCCATATCGGCAGGGAATATCGTTGGAGAGAACGCCAGACAAGGTTCAACCTGTGCCATCAGATAGATAAGAACTTCCATATGAACAATGGAAGCTAGCTTTAACGGGGTAGACGCTTAAGCACTGCATCGACATCATTGAGACACGTCAAAGTCTTTGTGTTTGGAATTGTTTCATCGAGATAATCGAGGAAGCAATCCAAAGGCGAGACGAAACAGTGAGTATACTACCGAGGGCTCTTACCAGCCTTGCGCGCCCGCCTTTTCCGACCTATCACGGACCCGATGCCCTTCCCAGGTTTCGACGATTCTTCTGTGATCCCATCAGCCTTGGCAGACTTTGCCTCATTAGACGATAACCGTCGTCTCTTGGCAGGAGGTTCTTCCACACTACTCGGAACAGACTTCCGGGCATGATGTAATCGAGACTGCGGAACGTGACCTCCATTCCTCACGGGCGCATGACTCGCTGGTTTCTCCTTTTGCGCCGCTCGGCGTCGTACCACCTGGATGTTCTCGACCGAAAACTCCACGATCAGGGTCGCTCTGCCAGACACCGCCGGGGCTTTCATCGCGTCCTTTATCCGTTTTATTCTAGCCTCGTCCGGGCTCCCTTTGCCTTGCTCCTTTGCAGCGAGATCGACGAGCTCCTCCTTCCACCATTCCTTGAAAAGCGCACCGACGTCCGCGTTATTGTTAGCCCACCGTAGTACACGCAGCGCATCAGCATGCGTGAGCATCTCGATGAAGCCATAACCGCGACTGCGCGCCTTCCCAGTGACAGGGTCCACACGGTCCGGCTGGCGTACTATCTTGACCTGGTTGACGCGCGAAGGTGGCTTGGGATTCTTCGACTTGGTTCCATGCTTTTCTTTGACAGCGTCCTCGTCTTCTTGGTCAACTTCAGCAGGCTCTGCAAGCTCATCGGCGCTGAGGCCTTCCCGGGTGCCTTGCTTGACCTCCGCATTGAACATCTTAACGCTGTGGATCGCTAGTCGCTTAAGGACACGCTCGGTAGCGAATAGCGGCATTTGGCGTATACTGAGCCGTGTCCTGGAGACATAGAGAGACGGATTACTGCGGAGCATCGCCCGACGCGCATTGAACGAGTTCGTGCGTTTCTCTAGCTCGACCTGAGGGATCGTCTGCGCTGCAGGGGCGTTGGGAAAAATCACTAGGATGATGTCTTCAGCTTGAATTTAACTGGGAAGGCGAGGTCAATGACTTGCCTCCTTCGCGTAGGAGGTATAGATTTCGTTTGTCTGCCTTTTGTCGTCTCTTTTCGCCATCCTCTTCGAGTTTTGTAGCTTGTTCTCGGGTGACTGCGCGGACAACGTCGAGCGTCCGACCGTGCAACACCAGATTTTTCGCTACTCCGGCGGACGGGTCGGGGGTGAGGAGGGAAGGAAGCGAAAATGGGTTTTTGGGAAGCTGTCGGCTTGAAATTAGATCTGCATCCCGGAATTCTAGGTAGACGTGTCTACCTGCGTGTTGGTACCCATGGTCTCTGCACGCAACATGTCGCTTTGCTCGATAACACTGTCCGCGTCTTCCTTGTTCCAAAAACAGGCGAATCCAGTTCCCCGGGGACGGTCGGTTTGGGGATCGAATGTAAGGCGGGCATACCGAAGAGGGCCGAATGCACGGAATCTGTCACGGTGTCTAGGTAAACTTCATAGAGCAAAAAGTGAAAGCATACAAAGTTCGTACTTCATCTTCCGTAGCCGTGAAAGGAAGATTACGAATGAAGAGCGTGGTTCCGACATCGGTATGGGGTAGTCGTGGTTTTGTAGGTGGTTCGTTGTCGTCGTTGTCATCGTCTTCTTCTTCCTCATCCTCATCTTCGTCCTCGTCCTCCTCTTCCTCTTCCTCACTCTCCTCTTCAACTTCCTCATCCTCTTCTTCCTCCCCACTCTCATCATCTGAGATTTCACGCAGTCCCACTTGCTTGTGTTCACCGACATTCTCCACGTGATTCGTCTCCTTGCCTTCCGACTGGGAGAACAATGAGTGACAGCAACGCAACAAGAGAGGCAATCACGAAATCACTTTTCTGTGCAGTCCCACTTTCTCCTGATCGCCGTCATTCTCCGCGTCCCCCGTCTGCTTGCCTTCCGACTGGGAAAACAGTGAGTGAAAGCAAGACAGCAAGAGAGGCAATCATGAAATCACTTTTCTCTTGGCCCACTGCACCCGTATTTTTCTGCCGCCGACTGTCATGCCGTTTGCGGTGACGGACTTGAATACAGCCTGAGCATCCTCCTTGGATGAAAAAGAAACATATCCGACGCCCTTGGAAACACTAGATCCGTGCTTGAGGACGACGAACGCGAAGCGCACGGGAGCGAGATCGGAGAAAGCGGTTTCAAGATCGGTCGATGTCGCGCCATACGGTAGGTTGGACACGAAGAGCGTAGCTACACTTGACATTGATGCAAGTGTTTGTGAGAAAATAGTGAGCGTGACCCGATTTGGGTGAATCATTGTCTTCCATCAAACGTCCATCTCATTTAGGACCAAGTTCCGCTCAGAAAATCTGACTTCATCCCTCGAGTCCAAAGTGAACAGACATGACGTTCCTATGACTCAGATCCCGCTGAGGTTAGCGCCCGATGCATTCAGTGGGTGAGGTGCATGATCCCGCGACATCGCCTTGTTGTATACGTCCCGCACGTGAGATTGTCTCTCGGTCAAGGGGCGGGCAATCTAACATTGTTGCAGCACGTCTGCTTATAGGAACGACCTTCCGACAGCCCGTTCCTTGACAGCGATTTGGAGTTGGAGTCTGACCACACCAGTCAGTAGTCCCACAACAACGGACACGTGACTCGACCAACATCCGGAACATTTTCACAGAACACGCCGGTCATGCATTGGCCGTCGTTGGCCGCAGCGACTGCGCCGACCATGGCAAATAGTGCAATCAAAACGGGGGTAAGTCGAACGAACATGATAATATCGCTGGAAGCGGACACTCGGTATGCAGCAAAGTTTTTGGGATGTCGCTCGTTGATAATCAAAATGGAGCCCCTTTTATAGTGTGTTTCTTGCCTAGCTTTTCTCGGGCCCCGGAACTAATATTTGATCGCGTTCAAATGGGCGAGGACTCTGCCTGCTTTTTGAACTTTGTTATTCGACGTTAGTAGTATGTACGTGAATCCATGTCGGTTCATCAGAATCCAAAGGCAAAGCACAAGGTCCAGGGGGCGACTTGGCATGCAAACAACATACGATGTCCATTTATCGCAAGATGTGCGGTGCAGGAGATACATGAGAAACCAAACAAGGCAGACATAGAAAGCGATCGTGAGTGAGTTTTCGTCGTCCACCGCGAACAAGCACGGCGTCAAACTGACGCTCTTTCGAGCTTGTTATGTAGAATCGTCGCGCGGAAAAAAATTTCATACAGAAATTCAGCATGCGACGGAACGAAGCGTCTGCCTGCTGAGCGCCATCTTGCAGACGTGATCGATATAGTTGTCGACTCGTCATCACAAATGTAATGTTACTCAATGTGTATTAATTGTGTACCCTAGCAGGCTTTCGACATCTCAAGCCGGCTGTTTCGCCTGGCATCGAACGGCCCTCTATTTCGAGTACGTGTTCAGTGAACGGAGCATGAATGCATGACGAACGATCAGAGACACAGGAATGGTGCAGGAGTCTCCACGGACGCGAGGACGGACGCCCTTCTGAGCTTAATGAATAGCATCGCCCCGCATAAAACAACCGAACAGAGTAAGTTAATTAAGCCTGCAACGAAATGACAGTCAAAACGCAGAAAAATACTGCTGACTGGCTTGAGGCTCCAAGGAAATCAGACTGCGGTTCGAGGAGCAGCACTCCCTGGAGGTCAGGTTTTCCTAAACTTGAGGTTCGCGCCGTCGCTGATGGGCTAGCGAGTTCATATACAAACGCAAACGACCCTCGCAACCATGCTCGTCCTTTAAATGATGATGATACGGTACACGGATGCAATCTAAATGCTGTTACCCAGACAGATAGACCTTCTACATAGATAGTCGACTGATCGGCAGCGGCATGCTCGTGCTGATACCAACTCCTGCGCTGCTACTAACGTGGAGGGCACATTCACACATGACCTGAGCACGTCGCACGATTGGCTGAACGTTTTCCTCGCTATTTGTCACCTTTACCAGCCCAGGAAAAACAGTGACCCCAACTTTATCGAGCTCGCCGGACTCGCTACGGAGACACCTCCGGACGAGCTCGATCTGTCTCGGGTGCAGGGGGCTACCGATCTCGGGAATGAACGAGCGGTAAAAGGCCTCGCCACCTCCGCCGCTGCCGTGAATCATGCGCGAGAAGGCGTGTGCAGACGCGAGGATGGGGGTGATGCCGCGTACGTGGTCGCCGAGGTGATTAAGGAGAGTTGGGAGTTGTTCATCGAGGATGCTCGCTGCGAGTTCGGGTGAGCAGGCGTCGACGGCGGCGGAGAAGCTTTGGCGGCGCCAGACGCCTGCGACGATTGGGTTTCCTGGATGGGTGAAATTGTTGAAGCACGGCGGGCGGCGGGTGAAGAACGAAACGAAACGAAACGACGTACGGGAAAAGAGATGTTCGTGAATGCGCGTGAGCTGTACGTTGGCTTCTGCCTCGTTCGTGACCATGAGTACGTTGATTATATCTGCGCTAATGACCTCTGAGAGTGCGTGGCGGAGGATGTTCTGTACCTGGATCGGGGATGCGCCTTCAGGTGGGAGCTGGGCGGCGTCGGAGGTGCCGGTGATGTCGGCGAGGGCAGCGAGATAGATTTCTGTGAGCGGCGCGGGTGGGGTGCGCACGACGTCTGCCGCCCAGCGGTTTAGGAGGCGTTCGAGCTGTGATGCTGCGTTCTGTTTATGTGAACTCATGATCGGATGATGACCGCGCGGGGGAACGGAAAGCACCTTGATAGAAAAATCATCGACGGTGGTTCCACCTGGACCGGGTTGCTTGGTGCCGTCAGGGCCTTGTGTGCCTTCGAGGAGAGCGATGCGAGCGCGGAGGAGTGCAACTTGTTTTTCTTGTTCTTCGAGCTGACGACGCTGTTGTTCTACTTTTTCGTGGGCGACGCGCTGGACCGTACTTATGTTCACAGCGGGTGTGTCAGATCAGATCGAACATACAAAATTGGTGAGGGCGTAGCGATATTGCTCGCCGCTGACCGCGTCGGACACTGGGAAGGACATCGAAGATGGATTACTAAGCCATCACGGTTCTGCTCAATAGACTCTCACTGGTTTGTCTATTTTACATTCAACTTGCTAAACTGTTAGCGCCACCCTGCCGACTTGATCGGTATCTCTCGCAGTCTTGTGCAAGCAGACTCATTTCATCTCAGGCTTTGCCGCCTCAAATCTGGGGCAAACGTTCTGCAAAACCCAATTGACATTCATTTCATCGACTCAAGTTTAAAGTGGCTAGAATTAAAAGCCCATCGGGCCAATTTCCATCACCGAGCAGCCAGCGCTTCAGCTCCCGCCTGGTGGACCGGGAACGCACCCCTGCGCAATGGCAATGTACCCTCCAGAGCCGTCAAACTGTAAATTTTCCCGCAAGTCAGATCGTCTCATTCAAGGGCAGGCAAGTTGGCACGATCGATCTACTCACTTGGACGCTGGAGCAGCACGTCTGGATCCACTCGCTAGGGCAGGATGCACCGCCCACCAACTTGCAGTGGTACCCATCACTACCCTGGTTATCGATCCATAATGATCAGTGGATCCTTCAATATCGACGACGGCGGCTCGACCACTTACAGATTGGGAATAATCCGCACAGCACACTAGATCGCAGCGATCGTTGGCTGCAGCGAAGGCGCCGACGGTAACGAACAATGTGATCAAAACCTGCGTAGGACGGATGAACATTGTTGGAGGAAAAAAAACTGTTTGGGGAATGTTGTTCTGAGAGATGGCAGACGCTTTTGCCTGCTACTTATAAAGCTGTTTTTTGGGGCGGTACTATATAATACCCGGTCACCGAGGTTAGTCGGATCCCGCTGACGGCTTATTAACTTACGTCTGATCAGTGACCTCTCTCGGAATTCTGTTTATGCGGCGGAAAAGCGATGTAAGTCAAATTATAGATACATGAGCGACTCAGCATGCAGACGTCTCGGACATTCTGGCTTCTCTGCATTGTAGCTGCCCAGCCACAAGTACGACGAGCGTCGTCTTCCTGGAGGTCTTCGACGCCTTTACCTTCGCCCCTCGCGAGTCCTTCAAATCTTCCTTCGAGGTGGGACCACTAATCAAAAATTTAGGACCTTTCGTAATGCACTTGGGGTCAACTTTTGAAGAATGCAATTATATACAAGTATTACTTGGTCCTCCTTGGTTTGTATATTGAACTCGCTAACCTAGTGCCATCCTGCATGTAAGTATAACTTAATCCTCGGTCAGATCTTGTTCAGTTCATCACGTTAAACTTGCAAATCCTGGTGCCGGCGTGCCGCACCTTGCAAACGTGCTCTACACCTCTGCCAGCCTTGTGCTGCAAAGCAGACTCGTTTTTTTCCAGCTCAAATTTGGGGCAAACGATCTGCTGGTATAGAAAAACAATTTTCCATTCATTTCACCGACCCGAGTCCAACCTTCAAAGCAGCTAGAAATAAAATCCCCGTGGGCCACCTCCATCACCGAGCGCTTCAGTTCCCAGACCCCATTGTAGGTTTACTGCAGTCGTCTGCATAGATACTGCCAGTGCTGTCAGTCTGTACATTTCCCGCGAGTTAGATCATCTCATTTAAGGGCAGCGCGATTGGTTTACTCACTTGGACGCTAGAGCAGCACGCCTGCCCAGCAAAGCACTGTCCACCATTCATGGGAAAGCAGCTGGATCCACTCCAGTTATTCCAACCCTGATTACCGCCGTCCACAATGATCAGTGGATTATCAACAACAGTGCCGAACGGTGACTCAACCACTTACAGCTGGGTAAAAGACCGCGCAGCATGCGAGTTTGCAGTCGCCGCTGGCTGCATCTGCAGCGAAGGCGCCGACCGTGGCGAACAGTGCAATCAAAACCGGCGTAAGACGAACGAACATATTTAGGAGAGAAAGAACTGTTTGAGAAATGTCGTTCAGAAGATGGCCGGCAGGCCTGGTAACTCGGAGCAGCCTTTTTATACAGTCCTTTTGCCTATCTATTTTTGGGGTGGTACTTACCGATACCTATGACGGCTCATGTATACGTTTGATATGTAGATCATATCTACAGGTCATAACCGAGTACATAAAATGTTGGGCACCCAGCGTGACCAGCGTCGTCTTCCTGGGGGTCTTCGATCCCTGCACCTGCACCCCTCATCCTTCTTCTTTTTCGAGGCAGCGGAACAGCTATGTAATCAAAAGGATGTCCCTAACGCACGCAGTCGGTCCACTTCAAGAATGCACTAGTGGGCCAAGCGCCATCCCAGGACCTTTTTTGGGTGATTGAACGGACTCAGACGTCACATTTAATAGTCGGTTTCATTACGTCAGCATGAAGGGCTCAAATTATTTAAGTAATGTGTGAAGATCGGTACTTTGTATAGCGGAGAGAAGACAATTGCCACCGATGATTCTTTTGAATTATTGTCTTTTTTTTTTTTTTTTGACAGGCCATATTGGCCCGGATCTGGCAACCGGCAGGGTCACAGCCACCGGAAAGGCGCTCAGGTTCAATCCATTCCAATTGGCTAAAGGCTACCCGCGCGGTCCGTGCCACGATATGATTGGGGGACCCTACCCTTGACACTGCCCGTTCGGAACTTCAAGCTCTTCCCCGCCTCAAGATGATCCCGCGACTCATCACCTTGCTGTATAAGCACGTCCCGCACGTGAGATTGTCTCTCGGACAAGGGCGGGCAAGCCGGTGCGGGTGATCTAACATTGTTGCAGCACATCTGCTTGTAGGAACACTTTCCACCAGCAGGAATGGCCTGACAACCCGTTCCTTGACGGCCATTTGGAGTTGGAGTCTGACTATCCCCACCAGTCAGTAGTCCACAACAACGGACATACGACTCGATCACTTACATTCGGAACATCCTCACAGAACACTGGCACGCCGGTCATGCATTGGCCGTCGTTGGCCGTCGTTGGCCGCAGCAGACTGCGCCGACCATGGCAAATAGTGCAATCAAAACGGGGGTAAGACGAACGAACATGATAATATCGCTGGAAGAGGACACTCGATATGCGGCAAGGTTTTTGGGATGAGTCGTTCGTTGACAAACAAAACGGAGCCCTTGTTATAGTGTGTTTTTTGCCTAGCTTTTCTTGGGCACCGGGAAACTAATATTTGATCACGTTCGAATGGGCGAGGACTCTGCTGTTTTTTGAACTTGTTATTCGACGTAATTACTACGTGAATCCGCGTCGCCGATTCGTGTGACTGAATACAAAGGCAAAGCAAAAGGTCCAGGGGGCAACTTGGCAATGGCATGCAAACAACATACGATGTCCACTTATCGCAAGATGTGCAGTGCAGGAGATATATGAGAAACTAAACAAGGCAGACATAGATAGCGATCGTGAGTGAGTTTTCGTCGTCCACCGCGAACAAGCATGGCGTCGGACTGACGCTCTTTCGAGCTTCTTGTAGAATCGTCACACGGAAAGCAATTTCATAGGTAAATTCAACCTGCTATGCGCCATCTTGCAGACGTGATCGATACCTCTGGCAGCCCTGTGCTTGTCAAAAGCAGACCCATTTCATTTCATAGATTCAAGTTCAAAGACACTAAAATTCATATCCCTTGGACCACCTCCATTGCCGAGCGATTCATTTGTCGGGTTGAGAGGGTGTATCACATCCGTCCGCAGAGATGATGTCGCCAGCGCGGTTAGTCTGTACATTTCCCGCAAGTCAAATCGCTTCATTCAAGGGCAGGTCATGATGCTGGCGCGATCATATACTACTCACTAGGACTCTGGTGCAGCACGCCTGTGAGGTAGAGCATGGGTTATCGTAGGAGCATGGCAAGTATCCACTATAGTCATCGTCAATCTGATCATCGGTCCAATGATCAGTGGATCCTTCAACGACGGACGTCGACTCGACCACTTACTGCTGTGGGGAAAAATTCCGAGCAGCACACGACAGTACAGTCGGAGCCGCTGGCTGAAGCTGCAGCGACGGCGCTGACCGTGGCGAAAAGTGCGATCAAAACCGGTGTAAGACGAGCGAACATTGTTAGGAGAGAAAGAACTGTTTGGGAAACCTTGTCTGAGAGACTGCAGACCCAGCTCCGAGTCTTTTTATGCTGTCCTTTTGCCGCTTATAACGTCACCGTCTCAAACTGGAGTGAAAAAGAAGTTATCAACGTCGGGTTGACCTCATTGCACTCGTCCGAGTAGAATAACTGGGCACCAAGTTAGTACATATGTACTTATAACAAGAATTGTCTGCAAATTTAGCCGAGTTGCTCCCGGCTGGACTCGGAAATAGGAAAGTGCCGTACAACCGTTTTACGACAGTATGAAGTTTCGGAATTGGCTTCGCATCATGACGATGGGCCCAAATTCAAATGCAAAGCTTGAAAGTTGAAGGCAGGCAGAGGACTAGGAGAGACCTAATATGCACATAGACATGATTCTCGCTGCTCACGGACACGACGGCAAGACGCTTCATGATTGGAACCTTGAGATTTGTCGCCGGCCTATCAATGGGACGTAATTAGTGAGTATTTGTACAGTATTGGGTTGATTAAAGTAGCCCGGCCGGATCACTGACTCACAGGTTTCGCCTATCGGGCTCAGAAAACCGAGGACTGATACTTACATGTAAGTATCAGTCCTCACATGACGTGTTTAATGTGTATTGTACCCTTCGACGGGGTCGCCTGGCTTCAAACAGCCCTGCACAAGCCCTGTGTTTCGAGTCGGTGATACCGTGGAGTCTGGACGACCCATGAGGCCTTGAGGAACGATCAGAGACACAGGAATGAGAGTCTCTAGCACTGGCCAACATTTTTCATGCGTTAGAGTTGCCAGAATTGCACATAGGTTATTTGAAAGTTCCATGGAGTACATCCGCTGAGCGTTCTGGCGTTACAAACGACTAGTATGCAAGGGATCAACATAGGCGAGTGGAAAAACTAAGGGTGACAATAAAGAGGAAAAAAGGATGCGGTGAGTCGTACGCTTACCCAGTCACGTCTGATTCGAGCAGCGCCAGCAACAGACATGGCCAGGTCTGGAACCCTGATGATAGCTTACAAAAGCAAGAAGAGCGTCAATTGAAGTCCACTGGCAGCGTGCACTCAGTCACTTCAGGACTGACCAATTGTGGCCGATGATTAGTCCTTCCGACGGTGTCCTGTTCATATATTTATATGAGCAGACAGCCAAACGAGACAATCAGACTTGCGGGAAATGTACACAACTTGAAACCTTTGAAGTTGCCAGATTATCGAGTAATGGAACGCTGAGGCTTCTCACGGGAATTTCCGAGCCTCTGCTAGGTAAAGGAAGGCCAACTTCGACGCCCTCACTGACGATGTACCGCTCCATCCCGATCCCAAAACGAGCTCCTTTCAGAGCCCTCGTCAAGCCAAGGACAGTGAGTATCTTGTAGAAAGTTTTATATCTTTCCATTTCTTACCGCGACGACGAACAGCGTCTGGCGAGCACCACCTCAGCGTCGACACCCAACAAGTCCAAAAACGTCGTCACGAAACTCGTCTTTTATTCCGTCACAGCCGCTGGCACGTTCTACGTCGGCAGTACGTTTGTCTCCTTGCACAACCAGCAGTACCGCGACCTCTTCACGAAACACGTCCCCCTCGGCAACTTACTCGTCGAGTATGGCGAGCAACACCACTGGGACGATATCACCATGCAGCAGGTCGTCGTTGCCTCTGTAGATACCGCCAAAGCTGCATATACGTTTGTCCAGCGACAGCTCGGACAGGCGGTCTCACCGTACAAGAACGCGGACGCATCCAAGACTACTCAAGCTCAGGATCCTCCGTCAGATCAGCCAGAGCCCGTCACGGAGAGCGACCGCAAGCAGCCGATAGGAGAGACTAGGTCCCGGGTCAAAGCGACCGCCGCAGAGCTCAAGACCACCGTGAACAAGTCTAGAGACCCGAAGCTCTCGCCCGAGGCGACCGCGAAAGCGATGGCTTTAGCAAAACACAAGGCTGCGCAGCTCGCAGACGAGGTGGACGATCTCGTCCGCAAAGCCGAGGAGGCTCTGGCCAAGCCGATTGAGACCACGTTGGACGCGACGACGCCCACACCAGTCGTGCCAGCAGAAAACGTCGAGGTGATCGTCTTGTCGGAGAAGAAAACGGATGGAAACGTGTACGAAGCCCCTCTGCCCATCGGTTTCGAACCCCCACCTGGGTATTCCAAGCCCAAGCCTGCTCCTAAGTCTAAGCCCGAACCACTTCCCTTGGTCGCCCCCGCCGTCTCCGACGTCGCCATCTCGGAGCCCGTCATTTTGCATCTCGCAAACACCATAGACGACCTCACGTCGTATCTGAACGCGAACCCTTCCGCAGCGGAAAAGGCCAAGGGCGTTCTCGATGTTGCTCGGAACGACCTGACCAAGCTTTCTACGCGCTTCGACAAGATCAAAGAGGATGAAAAGCACGAACTCGAGGCGAAGCTCGACGAGCAGGCCCGCGAGTACAGTACCAAGCTACTCGAGCTTGAGCTCGAGTCCCAGGATAAGCTCGCGTTACAGAGAGAGGACTACGAGAAATACGTCGCAGAGGAGAGGATGAAGCTCGTTCAGACGTATCGTGACAGCCTAGATGACGAGCTCAAAGCGCAAACGGATCTCGTCAACGAACGGTGAGAACTTTATTTTGCCCTCATTGCTAGTGTTGACCGCGACCTAGGTTGAAAGAAGCGATCGTGACACAGGGCATCGAGCTCCAACGTCGATGGATCCGCGAGGTCAAGGTCAAGGTCGAGGAAGAACGCGGAGGACGTCTGGCCCGTCTGGACGAACTCGCGACAGGGTTCAAACGCCTCGAACGACTCGCGCTCGACAACTCGACCTACCTCGACGAGAACATCCGCGTGCACGGCATGTGGACCGCTCTGCGCGCCATGCAAGCCGCGATCGACGCGCCCAAGCGCAAGCCATTCCGCGAGGAGCTGCGTATACTGCGTCACGTCGCGGGCGCGCGGGACGACGCGGTTGTGTCCGCTGCCCTCGAGTCACTCGAGCGGTCGGAAGTTCCGGACGTGGGCGTGGAGCCGCTGGTGGACCTGACAATGTGGTTCACGACATCGGTGGCGCCGCGGGTATCGAGTGTCGCGCTAGTGCCGGACGAGAACGCGGGGGTACTGTCGTACTTGGTGTCGCATCTGATGTCGTCGCTGCGCTTCCAGCGGCGTGGGCTCGTGCCTGGATCGGACGTGCTGAGCGTGCTCGCCCGCGCCGAGTTTTACATGCACGAGAAGGACTTGGATAGTGCTGCTAGGGAGCTGAATCAGCTTACGGGCCCGGCCAGGGAGTTGCTTCATGACTGGCTAGAGGCTTCACGGAAGCGGCTCGAGGCGCAACAAGCCCTGGAGGTGAGGTTTTCCTAGACTTGAAATTCGCGCCGTCGCTGATGCAGCAAGTTTAGGTTATACACGCGCAAGCTACCCTCGCATCCCTACTTGTCCTTTAGATGTGATGATACTGATACAGTACACGGATGCAATTTAGATACTGTTACCCAAACGGACAGAACATAGATGTTCGACTGATCGTAACGGCGGCGTATCCGTGCTGATACTGACTCGTGCAGCGCGAATTCACGCATGTCGTGAGCACGCCGCACCATCCGTTTTGATGTTACCCCGGAAGCTTCCGATCATGAACGAGCTGCATATCCGTTTGCCTTGTACATCGCGATTACCTATCCCATGAGAAGGGCTCCAAACGCATGCGGGAAAGCTTGAGGGTCACGAGACGCACACGCAAGTCGGTAAACGGCAAACGCCGACTGTACTTTTACTTACTAGTACTTGGCGCCATCCTGCAGCTGCAGACGTGATCGAGATATCTGGCAGCCTTCAAGTTGTGCAAACGGACTCATTTCATATCAGGCTTTGCCGGCTCAAATTCGGGGCAAATGTTCTGCCAGTAAGTATAGAAAAACCGATTTCCATCATTGCATTGACTCGAGCAAAATGGCTAGATCTAGAAGTAAGATCCCCCATCACCGATCGCTTCAGTCTCGGCCGCTTGGTCCAGCTCCTCCACCTGTTTCAGCAGTCGGACCCCGAATAGATGCCACTGGTACCGCCGTTACTCTGTACATTTCAAGTTCCCGCGAGTCAGATCGTCTCATTCAAGGGCAGGCAAGCTGGCGCGATAATCCGATCTACTCACTTCGACGGTGAGGCAGCACGCCTTCTGTCCAAAGCACTGTGATTGACCATCATCCATAAGCAAGCAGCCACTATAGGTTTCATCACCATTCTGATAACAGGTCCACAATGATCAGCACTGGATCATTCAACAACGGACGGTGACTTGACCACTTACAAGAAGCAAGCAGCATACGGGAGTGCATGCGTCGCTGCTAGCTTCAGGTCCGGCGAGGGCACCAACCGTGGCGAACAGTGCAATCAAAAGCGGCGTAAGACCAACGAGCATTCTTAGAAGAGGAGGAAGAGCTGTTCGGGAAACGTCGTTCTGAAAGACGGCAGATCCAGCGGTGAGCAGCTCTTCGGGAGTCTGTTTATGCTGTCTTTTTGCCTTGGCACTCGGCCACCTAATGAGCCGCGTCAGGACCTATGGTATGAATACTATGTATTACTCAAGTACTTATACTTAACCTGGCAAAACTACGACGGCGAGACGTCGCTTCAAGTTCGATCGAAATTTTCGAGGTTTTCCAATTAACGGGACTAAGATACGTAAGTATTAATTACTATGACGTCCCAAACCCCAAAAAAATGGTAGCGCGATTTAGCAATTATTTGATGCATGCGCGAGTTTTTTTGGAACATCGTGTGCACGATTTAGTGGTTAGGTGGGCACAATGCACATAACTACCCTCTAAGTACTAACTAGTAAGAGCAACCACCTGCACTGCGGGTACAGTGCAGAAAGGTGAGGCCCAGGCTCTGTGCAGGAACGACTACACAACACACACGACTGTGTGGTCATTATCACACGCTGAGCAGGGTGGTGTATGGTTTGGAGTATGCAAGAGGAGGTAGAGCGGGTGGATGGGGTGGACGGTGAACAGTAATGGCAACGAGGGCAGCGTGCAGGAGCGACTGCACAACGCGCACAATCGTGCACGTTGTATGGTTGCTGCTGTACGCTGGGGCGAGAGGATGGGGGGAGAATGGGGGTGGCGGGGTAAATTGGTCGTCGTCATTGCACCGTTGCACCATCGCTGTCATCGTCGACGTGGTGGGGACGAGGATGGGGATAGGAATGGGGACGTGGATGTGGACTGGGACGGAGATGAGGAAGAGGGTGGGGGGTGTTGTCGCGGCGTTGTCGACGCAACACGTCACCGTCGAGTTGTCGCCGCCGTCGTGCTGTGCCGGTTGACGCAGCGTGATGGCGTCGTTGTCGTCTTTGTCCTTCGTCTTCGTCGCGACATGGCATGCCGTCGTGTCAGTTGACAACGTCATGGCGCCGTGGTGTCGCGTCGTTTGGTGATAGTGGTGAGGACGAGGACGAGGACGAGGACGAGGAGAACACGCGGGTACTCACCATCATCGTCGCCGTTGCAGCCCCGTCGATTTTTCTTGTCGTGTTGTCGCGATCGTGCGCTGCAGAGCGACACCGTGACATTCCCACACCCCGCGCGGCCGTGCAAAGCCCCCTGAAGTCGTCAGTGACCTTCACTGCCCTTGTCGCGCTGCACGACTACCACAGATCAACGACACAGCCGACCTACGACAGCATGAACGAACGTCGACGACGCAAGTCAGCCAACGGCAAACGCCGACCATATCGGCCACTTTTACTTTCATTGTGCTTTTCCCCTCCGATTGGCCAGCAATGGTGCCACAAGACTAGATCGAAGTGCGTTGAACCGTTGAACCTCGATTGGTGTATGTTGAACTCGCTAGTTTAGCATCATCCTGCAGGCGTGATTGAGATCTAGCAGCCTTGTGCAAGCAGACTCATTTCACATTGGCAGGTTTTGCCGGTTCGAATTCAGGGTAAATGTTCTGTTAGTAAGTACAGAAAAACCAATCTCCCTCATTGTATTCGAGTTCAAAATGGCTAGAAGTAAGATCCCCTCCATCACCGAGCGCTTCAGTTTCCGCTGCACGATCCACTCCCGCCTAGTCCAGTGCCAGTGCACCCGGACACCACAAAGTAGGTACCAAGTGGTTCACCCTGTACATTTCCAGTGAGTCAGATCGTCCCATTCAAGGGCAGGCAAGCTGGTGCGATCGATCTACTCACGTTGACCTTGGTGCAGCACGCCTGCTTTAAATTGCACTGTCCTGAACCCAGGAAGCAATTGATACCAGCATAGCTACCACTACCGTCACTCTGATTATCGGTCCACAATGATCAGTGGATCATCTAACAACAGACGACGATTCGACGACTTACAGATGGTGTCAAAACCGAGCAGCATAATGGAATGCATTTGCTAGCTGGAGGTGCAGCCAAAGCACCGACCGTGGTGAACAGTGCAATCAAAACCGGCGTAAGACGAACGAACATATTGGGAAGAGGAAAAACTGTTTGGGAAATGTTCAGAAGATGGCAGACCTGGTGAGCAGCCCTTTTATGCAGTCCTTTTGCCTATCTATTTTGGGGTACTTAGGTTGGTCGGATCCCACTGACGCGGCTCATGTATACGTTTGATAGAACCGAGTAAAATATGAGGCACCCTATTCTTGCGTTACTGGGTGATTGAACGGACTTCTGCCACATTACCCGGTGTCGTTACGCCAGCATGAAGGGCTCAAATATTGAAGGACCGGTAGTATACTACTAGCGAAGAGAAGCCAATTGTCACTGATGATTCTTTTAATTATTGTCGGGTCAATCACAAATTGCCCGGCCGGATCAGAATCCTCTCCGATGAAGTTCGGTCCGCTTGCTAGCGCGAGGCTGGGGGTTTCTGTTCGGAACTTCAAGTTCTTCCCCGCCCCCACCCGACGTCTGAGACAAGCCGGCCGTTTGGTCATTCAAGTGTGCTCGGCTCGCC
>JBBPOS010000274.1:0-38320 GCA_038091575.1 Leccinum subgranulosum
CACATCGTTCGACCTCATATCTATAACATCCATCGCCTTACCTCTGGAAACCCAATGAAGACACGACAGGCCATGATACCAGCGAAGTTGTGCGTGACACCACTGAGCGCGCTCGTCAGGCCCCACAGAACGACGCAGATACTGATATAAATGCTAGGTCTAACAAGGGCAACATTTGTCAATCCATCTGATGAAAAAGATACGAGACTCACCTTGAAATGTAGTTAATGATCTTGACCTTGTTTCAAATAATGCACTATCCGATAACTGAACTGCTTACCATGTTGGACGGAATTTGTGCGGGAGCATATGATACATAAAGGATTGCCACCACAGTATCATACTGAACGTCTGCGATCTGGGTGAGTGGTTTGAACCACATAAATGAGTGGGAGCATACCAGATAGACCCAGATCAGTCTGAAAATTCTTGAGTCGAGCAGACGTGATGGAGACGCGCTGTGGCACCGTACAGATATCAATACAACCCAGCGTACGCATGACGCACATCAATATAGTTGAAAAAATATATCAGGAAGACGGCGGATAATAACCGAACGTCGAGCTTGCGAAGGAGCCGTTTTTCTGCAACTTGCCTGGCCTCTGCCTGCAATACCTTGTCGTCGTTTGCGGTGACCTCGACAATGTCTTCTGCGAACGACTCCGATTTCTTCTCGTGGTCAGTTGACATGATGATCACCAAGGAGAAGTAGTTGAAAATCGATCTGCCTTACATGTCCACGCCCAAGGACTTTTAAAGAGGATTCTTCGATGGAGGAAGAGCGTCGGAACTTGTACATAACGCCGTGATGGGCGAGTTCCGTATTATGTGCCTGAGACTGAGTGGAGAGAGCGATAATCATATGGTGGGGCCGTATGGCGAGGGATGAATCGATGACGACTTACGACTGGGCCCGGTGGCGGCCACCGCCGCATGAAGGTTAAGGTGGAGTTTTTGCGCACCAAATGTTCGGCAAAGCGCCTCAGATCGATAAGCTGGAATTATGAACTGCAATGCGAGTTTATGCAACCAGCTGAGCTTTGCAACATGTATGATCAGAGTGCTCTGCATCATTTGCTGGCAAGTATGATTGTGGCTGCCGCTCAGCCTGAGGCTGCACCACCGAACACATCATCTTCTCTGAAACTTGATCAATTCAGTCCCGCCGTCCCGCCGACCGGCCGTGATGCAATAATCACAGTGAGTCATCTAATATATACCCGTTCATGTCCGCGGTTTGGGGTAGCCCAACGTACTGCGTACGAGGTGAATTTGGTTGGGAAGTGACGTAATGGATGACTGGCAGCGACTCGGATCCCAAGCGGCACTCTAGTAGGATAGCTCAATCTTCAAGACACAAAATGTGAGTATGCTCAGTTTCGCATTGGTGCATATTTCTATACTGTATTCAATCATGCGAATTCGGGATTGATATCGGTCTTTTGTACAACAGGCTATCCTCTTATACTACTATGTAGATAGATAATCCCACTGACCTACCAGGGCTGCGGACGACAGGGAACCGGGGCCTATCTGATCTAAGAATATATTGCGTTCATAGGTGGGCTATACTTCCGAAACATTTGATCCCCCGGGCCCCCTTTACCCGGACCTGACGACGAGACGCCGGTGCATGTATCCTCAGACGTTGACTACAACGATGGCTTCATTGATTCAAGCGCGGGTGGTATAGGTATGTCGTCCTGTTTGAGATGCCCTTGTTTTCTGAATTCCTGACTGTTTTTGTTCTCACTACGCGAATTCCCCAGCTTACATCTAGATGTCAGATTTGTCACCCCTCGAACTCCTCGAACTGCCGGTCGCGCGAGGTGGGAGTGGTTCGGAGTATTTTACCCATTGGAATACTGGGCAGATGCGGGCTCGTAGAAAGTGCGTGTAAGTAATGTCAAGGGGCCGTTTCCTACAGCTTGGTCGATCATTGAAATCAGTGCGAATCCCATCGTCTGGAACTTCCAAACGTCCAAGAGTCTCCAATGCGCCATCAACATCACGAAATCCAAACAATTTCAATCGGAGATTGAACTTTATTCAACCAACCACTCGCCTTGCCCCGCCATCCCGACGCTTACTAATCAGCGATCCGTCTGGCATTCGGGCTGAATCTGGTTGCCTAGTACTCGCAGTGGGTAACACGACAGCAATGACGCGACGACGCAACGAAAGCGACGACAGCGACGGTGCGACCACGAGATGCAGCACAGCGTGCTCGCATCTCCACCTCCCTCTCCCTCGCACACGCTATGCCCGGCCCGGACCTCGACAACGACGACGCAATGGCGCAATGACGGTGACGGTGATGGTACAACGATGCCCATGTCAACCCATCATCGCCTCGTCGCCGTCGTGGCGCGTTCAATGAATAACAACAGGGTGTGGACGGCCTCCCATTCCTGTCCTCACATTGTCCCCAGGAACGATACGTGTTATGTGGTTGCGTCAACGCGTCATCATCGAGTTGCGTTGAATGAGAACAGGGTGTGGGTGGGGACAACGCGAGGACAGGGATGGGGGAGCGGGGATGACACGTGATATCGTCAACGCGTCGTCGTCGTCATATCGCATTGGAGGACTCTAGGGCCAGGGTGGGACAAGGTGATGGCGGGGCCACCAGGGCCAGGGAAAGAGGTCGGCCAGGGAAGGCGGGGGACAATGCAAGGGAGTGGATAAGGTATCGTTGCATCAACTGGTTGGATGATTGGAAAAGAAGGATCATGTCGTCCTTGATGGCAGCGGCACTTGCAAGGAACAAGAGAAAGCGGTCGAAAGGAATTGATTGCAGAACCAGATCAGCCACTATGATCATACTAGTAAATGCTGCCACGTCCATGACTAGGTGCGGGAAACGAGCGGTGCGGGCAACTAGTAGCCGCTGACTCGGTCACTCGGAGTGAGATTGGGGCGCGGGAAATGGGCGGTGCAAGGCGGGATTGGGTGTCGCTCGGCACGCGGCTTGGTTGAATAACTTGTAATCTCCGGTTGAACCTAATTTGGGGTCATGCATCATACTAAAAGACTGCGATCTGGGTGAGTTATCAAGTCCCATAAACGAGTGGGGGCATACCATATCGGCCCAGATAGGCCTGAAATCAAAATCATTGAGTCGAGCAGAGGTGATCGAGACGTGCTGATCAAGACGTGCTGCGGAACCCAGCGCGCGCACACTGATCATCAATGTAGTTGAAAAAATAAATCAACAATACGACGGATCATAACCGAACAGCGAGCTCGCGAAGGAGCCGCATTTCTGCAACTTCAATTTGCCGAGCCTCCACCTGCAATTGTTCTTTGTCGTCGTCCACGTCTTCTACTAACGAGTCGGATTTTTTCTCGTGGTTACCTGTCATCGGAGAGAAGTGGTTGAAAATATATCTGCGTTTAGAATGGTAAGAAATTTAGGGAGTGGGAAAATGCAAATGCACCTCGAGTGTTGGATACGTAATTGCCGACGTAGTGGATGACTAAGCCGTTCTGTGAAGCACTCCGTTTCAGTCTCCGACTAACCTTCCAGCCCCAAGCCTCACCGCCAGCAACGCATCTTCAACGCACAAAATGTGAGTATGCCCAGCTTTGCGTCGTTGAATCTTTCGAACTCTTGCTTTTCCTGTGTTCACGCGAATTCGGGATCGAAATCGGTTGTTTTACGGGCTGGATCGCTCAGCATCACTCTGGATACATCCACTCGACAATCAGCTGACGACACCTTTGCAGATAAAACATGGGTCGGGTTATCAGGGCACAGAGGCGCTCGCACGCTATCGTACGTTGTGCACCTCCGCAGACGGAGCTCACCCCTCAATGTCTTTCTCTCCTTTCAGTTCAAGGCGCACACCCACCACAACAAGGCGCCTGCCAAACTTCGCACTCTCGACTTTGCAGAGCGAAATGGATACATCCGTGGTATCGTCAAGGAAATAATTCACGATCCTGGCCGGTAAGATTGTCCATCGTTGTAAGTGAACTCCACTCATTTTGCTTTGGTTAGTGGGGCACCGCTTGCTCGTGTCGTCTTCCGCGACCCATATCGTTACAGACTTCGCAAGGAAACTTTTATCGCTACCGAGGGTCTCCACACCGGCGCCTTCGTTTACTGCGGCAAGAAAGCCACGCTCACCGTCGGCAATGTCCTTCCCGTAGGCCAATGTCCTGAAGGTACCATCATCTGCAACATCGAGGGCAAGGTCGGCGACCGTGGTACTCTCGCACGTACGTCTGGAACCTATGCAACCATCATCGGTCACTCCCCAGAGGACAACAAAACCCGTGTTCGTCTTCCCAGCGGTGCAAAAAAGACGGTTTCGGCGTGCTCGCGTGCCACGGTCGGGATTGTTGCTGGTGGCGGACGAATCGACAAGCCCCTGCTGAAAGCCGGTCGTGCCTACCATAAATACAAGGCCAAGCGCAACAGGTGATAGTTTATGTGCTTATATCCCTCAATGGCACTGACGTGTTCCTTGCTACGTAGCTGGCCTCGTACTCGTGGTGTTGCTATGAACCCCGTCGATCACCCTCACGGTGGTGGTAACCACCAACACATTGGAAAAGCCTCGACGATCGCCCGCTCAGCTGTTCCGGGGCAAAAGGCTGGTCTCATTGCTGCTCGCCGGGTACGTGGCTGCTTCAGGTCTATACGCCAGTTTCACATTCTAAACATCCGTGATTGCCTTTTCAGACCGGTCTGCTGCGCGGTACGGTCACGGTCAAGGAGGTTTAAGCTGGGGCTGTTTTCACATGTTAGTTATGACGAGATTTTTACATGCCTGTGCACCCAGTATGAGGAAATACGATCAAATTTCGATTGCGCCCAAATTTACGCTGACTCTGTCAATGTAATTTGAATGATCTGCTCGGCCCGGCATGGGAACATATATTGTCCCTGCGAATGCGATATCTCTACGATCCCGACGCGGATTTCCTTCGCAGAGCTGACGCCAGCTTTCAACGTTTTCAACTTAGCAAGACGATCTCCTCACTAGTGACTCGTGGGAACTACGTGGGTCCAGCTTGAGACTGAGAATTCGCTTCGACAGACCACGACTCCGATTCATCGCCGCTATCCGCCCAACTGACCTCGTCTAGTAGACCACGCAAGTCGACCCAGGGATGGGCGAAGCTTGCGCAGCTCTGCCAACGAAAGTGTGTATCCGAAAAACTTTCTTTCGCCGATCTCCGCATCAAGTTTCTCAACGAGGTTCTTGATACATGGGATGTATACTCCGGCGGGCAAATCGCGCTAATCCCAGGCGGATGAGTGATGACTAGGACTCGGTAGATCTCGGTCTCAGACATCGAGCCTCTTACTTAATTCCATTTCGGCGGAGCTGGGAGACAGCTCTGTTGTACGATAAAGACTGACCCGTCCAGGCAAGCTGCCCGAACGAGCCGCATCAACTCTTCAAACAGTTGGCATCGACACAACGCGACATCTCCTCCTGTTCCACAAAGCAACGACTCTCTGTTTTTACTGTATCACCCGCTTAAAGCTTCGTCATAGCGTTCCAAAGCGTGCAGCGCGGAATGCCTTCTTTCGTATCCCCAGGGACCTTGCAAGGGTCTGCTTCGATTGTTTAAGTTATTGAAACTCAGTGCTGTCAATGTCTCTAATTTAAGGTTCATAGTCTTCAGCACTGCGTGCTCGTTCCCCGCTCGTTCCCCGCTCGGATGACACCACCATGACTGATCATCATCTGATAGTCGAGTCGTTCATCATTCGATTTGTTCCTAACCCAATGATGGTTGTGGATATTGTTAAGGCTGCTCGCCTCTCATTATGAAAGTCTGTATTTTACCGCCTGTCCTTACCAGTCCTACACGATGCGATCCATTACGATAACCATTTTTGCAGTCACCAGCACATTGGTTGCTCTAGCAATTGCGAAACCTGTACCAAAGTGGAAGGCGGGTGGCATAGCTATACCACTCGCTAGACACTCTTCCTCTCCGAACGACAAAAGTATCGATCTTGACGCAATCACATCTCATGGTATATTGGTCAGGGAGTACGTGCAATGAACCGTTACGCGCCATCTGGTCTACTCAGGCTTTTTTTTTTAGGAAGATCCTTACTGGCTTAGACAATTACGAAATGAACATGGGGATGATGCATCCTTTCGCTGTGAAACGGAGGGAGTCCGGATTCGGAAAGCGTGGCACTAGCCTCCCGCTCACAAATTACCAAAAATATCAATTTTGGGTTGGCGAGATTTCGATTGGCACTCCTCCCAAGACCTTGAACCGTAAATACTCCTTGTTTTTCCTCATATATATTTACCCTGATTTATGTCCCAGTCAAGATAGACACTGGTGCAGCGTAGGTACTCTCTTTGAGTTCGTACAGTTGTCCTTGTTCAAGTCAACGCAGCGATATGTGGGTGCTGCAGACTGGCTGTGGTGAGGTTGCCGGAGATCGCGACCTCTGGGATCCCCATTCATCCGGAACTGCTCAGTACCAAGATCAGCAATTTCAGCTCGCATATGGTGATGGAACCATTGTCAAAGGTGATAGATATACTGATAATGTAACCATCGCTGGATTCACCGTATGTTTCATAACACTTTCGAGTATGATTAATGATTGAATTCTAATGCCAAGCCAGGCAAACCCTCAGGCCTTTGGTTCTGCAACACAATACACCTCTTATGGCAACGCATGCCCTACAGACGGGTTCTTGGGACTGGCCTTCCCTTCCATCTCACAATTTCGTGCTTCTCCGCTGCTTGAATCACTTGTCACACAAGGGAAGATAACCAATCCGGTATTCTCATTGAAACTCTCTTCTTCTGCGGCTGAGATGTACCTCGGTGGAGCAAACAGTATGCTATTCAACGGTGACATCGCATATACACGCGTAACATATCCTGTGGGTTAAAATGGTAGATGGGAGTGGATGTTGCTGACATTGGCATTTATGTAGGCATACTGGCAGGTATACATGGACGATGTTCGTGTTAATGGTAATAAAATTCTTAAAAATATACCTGCTATTTTCGACACTGGCGCAAGCTTCATATCCGGAGATCAAGAACGTGTTTCAGAATTGTACAGAGGCCTTGGTGGCACCCTAAGGGAATATAGAGGCTTTGGTTTCTATTACTGTGAGTTCCGATTGCGTTTGGTACCTTGTTTTTATAGCATCCTGCAGTACCGTGCGACTCTTTCCCAAAGTTGAACCTCACCTTCGGTGGCGCGACGTTTGAAATCCCTCCCGAAGTCCTCAGACTTGCACCAATTAGGGAAGGTTCTCCCGATTGTTTCAGCGCCATTGTTGCCGAGCACTCGCACACTATCAGTGAGATTTTTCAATGAACCTCTTTTGCGGCACTCGACAGACTCGTTCTGACTATATGACCTAGATTTTTGGACCATTGGGATCCCTTTCCTGCAAGGTGTATACAGCGTGTTCGATTACAGTACTTTACAGGTTGGGTTTGCGGCCCTTGCTTGAATCATCGCGAATGCTACACTGTATATTTATGAATTCAATTTATTAAACAGTTTGGGGCCGCTGATAGGAGGCAAAAAATGCAAAGGCAATCGTCGCCGGTCTCGATGCAAAATTACAAGCGGAACAGATGCGTCTTCGACAGATGAGTCCACCAAACAAAATTGCCTGCAGTGCGAGATAGGAGACATTGACTGCAACTCACTGGGATAGGATCATAACGACGATGTATTTCATTCATCGACTGACTCGGACTTGCAAACCTAGGATGCGGAGGACGTTAAATATCAGCTACGACTCAAGGCCCAGAAGAACAATCTCGATCTCGAGGGCAAGCTCCGAGGTATGCAGCACGAGGTCAAATACACGCATGGCAGCTTCGTGGTCGCCATTGGCTGCGCAGACTATTGTGATTGCAATCTGACCGTTTGTGGACCGCTGAACCTTTGTACCCCAATTTGTGCAAATTACAAGTTGTTACCACCATTTGCTCGTCAGACGAAATTTGAAGTACGGTCAGCGCACAAACGAGTAAGTAAATTTTAATTTTAATCTACACATTTGGTACAACATCTAGGTCTATCTTAAATATTGATCTATCCGGCGCTGTGTATAGCATGAGCATATCAACATTGTGAACAACATCTGCAATGATTTAAGCGAGGTCCGCAAACCCGATCTGTAAAGTATTGTAATCGAATACACTGTATACGCCTTGCAGGAATGTCATCCCAATGCTCCAATATGCTAGGCCATATGGTCAGAACGAGTCCATCTGGCGGTTCAAGAAGCGATGAGATCTCACCAACAGGCGAGCGCACGGCGACAATGGCGCTGAAACATTTGGGAGAACCTTTCCTCATTGGTTGAAGTCTGAGAACTTCGGGAGGGATTTCAAATACCCTGCCACCGAAGGTAAAGCCCAGTGTTGGGAAAGAGTCGCACGGTACTGCAAGTTGTCAATCAAAATAAGGCACCGAACACATTGTTACAAGCAGAACTCACGGAAATAGTAACCAAAGCCTTGATGTTTGATGAGGGTGCTCCCGCCAACGCGTCCATACAGTTCTGAGACCCGGTTCCAATCCCCGAAGATGTAGGTTGCACCAGTGTCAAAAATAGTAGGTACGTTTTCCAGGATTTTATTACCATCAACTCGAACATCGTCCATGGACACCTGCCAGAGTCCCTACATAAATGCCAATGTCAACAACATCCACTCTCGTCTACCATTTTCACTCACAGGAACTGTTACGGGTGTATAAGCGATGTCACCATTGTATAGCATACTGTTTGTTCCACCGACATACATCTCGGCCCCAGAAGAAGTGAGTTTCAATGAGAATTTCGGATTGGTTACCTTCCCTTGCCTGACAAGCGATTCAAGCAGCGGAGAAGCACGAAATTGTGAGACGGAAGCGAAGGCCAATCCTAATAGACCGTCTGCATATCCGTTGTTCTGTAACTGGGAAATTTTTGAAGTGTACGATGTTGCAGAGCCAAAGGCCTGAGGGTTTGCCTAGCTTGGCGTTAAAATGCCATCATTAATCATGTTACAAAACATACAGTGAATCCAGCGATGGTTACTTTATCAGTATATTGATCACCATTGACGATGGATCCATCCATATATTCGAGTTTAAACGGCGGACCCTCGTACCCGGAAGATACAGATGATTTGGGGTCCCAGAGGTCGCGATCTGCAGAAATCCCACTACAGCCTGTCTGCAGCACCCACATATCGCTGTGTTGCCAGTAACTTGAATAAATACAGCTGTACGAGCAAAAAGACAATACATACGCTGAACCAGTGTCTATGATGACTGTGATATAGATCAGGGTAAACATTCATCAGAATGATACAAGAAAAAATCTACCCTTCAAGGTCTTGGCAGGAGTGCCAACCGAAATCTCGCCAATCCAAAAAAGGGCATTTTGACCATGCAACAGAGGGATGCTAGCGCTACGCCGTCCGAGTCCGGACTCGTTCCGTGTCACAGCGAAAGGATGCATTGTCCCCGTGTTCATCCCGTAATTGTCTAGGCCAGTAAGGATTTTACTGAAAAATCCTGAGTAGACCAGATGGAATGGTTCATTGCACGTACTCCCGGGCAGATATTCCATGAGAGGTGATTGTGTCTAGATCAATGCCTTCCGAGTTGTTGGAGTTCAGAATGGAACTTGAAGAGTGCCTGGTGAGCGGTATGGCGATGCCACCCGCCTTCCAGTTTGGTATAGGTTTCGCAGTGGCCAGAGGCACCAGTCTGCCGGCGACTGCAAAAATGATTATTGTGAGGAATTGCATTGTAGAGGAGTGGAAAGGACTGGCGGTAAAATGTCCACCTACAGACCTTAAGGCCTTAAGAATGAGTAGTAGATAACAGTGGTCAAGATGATTTGATTATCCGACTGGCATGAGTGACTTGTTTGTGATGCGGTAGTCAGCCGAGCGACACTACTAGAGGCAGGGGCACGTTTGTAAGTGGTAAATGGAAATGCAAGTATCCAACATACGAAACGATACACGGCCGAACTTCGTCGGCAAATACCTTGTTTACTGGTCTCGAACTACCCGATATTCCGTTTTCGGAAGCGCATGGGCTACACCCGATGCTGATGCTGATGCCTTTTGGTGATCGGATGCTCATGAGAAGCACACCAAAACGTAGCCTCGATACGAGTAACCAAAACGGAAGGTGTCGAGACTTATCACGGACCTGGCCGGACATATGAGGGGCGGGAGCGGATAAAACTTATGCAACGAAAGCGTAACAAGTTTTGCCCGCTCCCGCCCCTCAAAGACTCGGAGACTATAGCTAGTAGTAAGTACTTGTTTACAATGTTTCGAAGTTACTGTTCAACTCTCGTGTATCTACTTTGACGTCCGATCAACAAAAATTGAATGGTAATTCCCAGTAGATCTCACTGCTGAAGCTTCAATGAATGAACGGGTCGTCGAGGGAGCTCGCGTTGAGCAGCGATGGTTTAGTTTAATTGGCACGATCATGGCTAAAAAGGACAGGAGCGTTATTGAAACGTTACTGCCACGCAGGTGATGAAAATATATACTTGTGTACATATCATTCGAGTCAACATACTCGCCAGGCCCAGGTTGTTCCACAGCCTGTATCTTGATCAACAGCTAAAATGCGTGCGTGTACGCACACGTCGACGAGTCTTTCACCGCCCGGAGATTGTCCATGTACAGATTGATCAGATCACCATCCTCTGCGCCTCGTTCCGAGACTCGGTGACGGCCACTTGATTCCCCGATTATGCTCACATCTGCCCATACGTCTGCATCATTTCCATCAACGATACGGTGTTCGGACACCCGTTCTTGATCATATGCGGCACCTGAAAGTCCAACAACGTAGGTTCCAGACCTCCCTGCACAACGTGATCGTAGGCAGATCAACGTTAACCGCGAGCCCAGAATCTGTCCCACGGAGCCGGACGATCTCGAACAGACGTCCGTTCACGAACATGTCTCGTCGGTTGATGTCGTACAGCTATGTGTCAAAGACCAGTCAGGTGTCGAGCCTCTTGCGGAACGCGGTTGCTTCGGACTGCAGTTTTTTTGACCCTCTGCATATAATTCCCAACCTTGTCCGAGCACGTCTTCGACACGTTTCATGTAGGTCAGGAGTTGATTAGCCCTGTATCTGAGACATGTCATTGTGATCCCCGACTCCCATGAGGTGGAGGATTTTTGGTCCCTCAAACATTCAGGTATACCCTGAAAAATGGCTTACATCGTGTGATTGTATTGTTGCTTGATTGCAAAAATGTTCCGACCATCGAAAAGTTACAACCAAACCAGAAAAGTTCAAAGTCAAGCAGTCTCGATGCGACGAAACTCGATTGGCCGACCAACTTTCGTTTGCATTCGGATTTGGTCGACTTGTCTGGTACGCGTCTCGCGTGCTGCTTCGTCTTCGGATTCATGCCACATGGATTGCTGATCTTACAACTGCCAGCGTCGGGAGGTATGTATCGCTCTGGAGTCTGGATCTTGGTTGTTTCGATGCTCGCTGCCTTCCGGTTTGAAGCAGGATCTTCGAGTGGTCTCAAAGACTCTGGGCCTGGACGGTCGTCCCTGCCACCAGCGTCTGACTTCGTTTTGACCTACATGCTGTCTCTTTCTTTCGAATCAAGCCACGACACGAGAACATTAACCCTGAAAAGCTTGCATATCTTGTTGGGTTAGTTGCAAAGCATGAAAAAGGGTAAAAGTTGTGGTCTATTCCGCCCATCAGTTATCTGCACAGTACAATATAAGCATTGGACACACATTTTTCTACCAAGGTTTTCATTATGTGTATAGCACGTGTTCACCGGATTGACTCGACTTGTGGGGACTTGGCGGAAGTGTGCGCTACGATATGCTTCCGAGAACTAGTATTGAGTCTTGAGCTGGAAACGATGGCGTCAGCAAGCACGGTTCGAGAGAAGACGCAATGTGCTCCTTGACAGAGTCGATAATCGGGATCGTTTGCACGCCGTATAAACTTAAATACTAAGAAATGATGAGTCATAAAGACAGCGGTTCAAAGTGTTATGTAATATTTTTCCACGGGTGCTAACTTCGAATTACTCTAGACTATACTACCGTTCGCGGTCGCACCAACCAATGATGGCAACCGACAAGAAGAACAAGTTGGCGTTCCTCTCGATGCCTGCACCGGCGTCGTACGTTGCAGGTCTAGGTCGTGGGTAAGTCTTTCATTACCCTTTGACTTTCAAGTTGGCTGTTTGTATGACGCAATCTACAGAGCTTCTGGTTTCACGACTCGCTCAGATATCGGACCCGCCAGAGAAGGTCCATCTGCTGAAGCCGTAGCGTACGTTTCAATAACCGAGTGTATTCTTTGAATTCAACAGACCGCACAGGGAAGCGCAGACCAGACGAGGCGAGGAACCCGAGATCGATGCAGAGCAATTCCAGGATCCAGACAACGAATACGGCCTCTTTGCGGGCACGACGTACGAACAGGACGACGAGGAGGCTGACAGGATATACGACTCGGTCGACCGGAATATGGACGCGAGGAGGCGGACGCGCAGGTGCGTGCACGCTTTTCGTACATCCTGTCTTTCCAACTCGCAATCAGGGAGGCACGCGAAATTGCAGAGTTGGTGCAGCATCGATCAGAACGACCGAAAATCCAGCAACAATTTTCAGATTTAAAACGTGGCCTGGCTGCCGTCAGCGATCAGGAATGGGAAAACATACCTGAAGTAGGTAACCTTACACGGAAGAAACGTCGAAAGGATGAACGGTCCTTTGTTGTCCCCGACAGCGTCATCGTAGGTGACAGATCAAAAGGGGAATACGAGAGTTCCCTGGACTCGAGACAGCAACAGGTAGTGTTAGTGTTACATCTTACTCAAGCGACGTACTCACACTACCTAGGCGGGTGGTTTCGAAACGCCGTTGGATTCTGGTGCTATGACCAACTTTGTGGAGATTGGTCAGGCGCGAGACAAGATCCTGTCTCTCAAGCTTGACCAGGTAAGCACTCTCGTCGATGAGTTAATGCGTCATCCTAACATTTGATGTATGCCAGATCTCAGGCACGTCGACCAGCTCGGGCCTGGCCACCTCAGTAGACCCCAAGGGCTACCTGACATCATTGGAGAGCGTGGTGATCAAATCCGATGCAGAAATTGGGGACATTAAGCGCGCGCGAATGCTATTTGATTCGTTGGTAAAATCCAATCCGAAGCATGCGCCTGGTTGGATTGCTGCGGCATGTCTGGAGGAGCATGCCGGTCGAATGGTTGCCGCACGCAAGCTCATCAAAGCAGGATGTGAGCAGTGTCCGACAAGCGAAGACGTTTGGCTCGAAGCGGCGCGGTTGCACGTACGTATTGATTGTACGAAGCAAAGGATATCTGGCGCTAATCCTCGCTTCAGAATCACGACGATGCGAAAGTCATACTAGCCAACGCCGTCCAACATGTCGGGCAAAGCGTCAAAATATGGCTTGCGGCTGCCGATTTGGAGCAAGACGTGAAAGCGAAGAAAAGAGTGCTTCGTAAAGGTATGTTTTATTATTGTTCTTTTTACCCTCCTATTCCTCATTCTTGTTGTAGCACTTGAGAATATTCCAAACTCTGTACGACTATGGAAAGAGACTGTAAACCTAGAAACGTCTGCATCCGATGCTCGTATCCTTCTCTCCCGCGCAGTCGAAGTGATCCCTCTTTCTGTGGAGCTCTGGTTAGCCCTCGCGCGTCTTGAAACGCCGGAACGTGCGAAAGCGGTTCTGAACAAGGCTCGCAAGTCCGTTCCGACGTCACACGAAATCTGGATAGCTGCTGGTCGTCTACTAGAACAAGAAGCAACTGCAGATCCTGACAAGCCCGTAGAGGCACGAAACAAGGAACTCGACGTTGTCGACAAGACGATTGAAGCTGGTGTACGTGAATTACGGCGGCATCAAGTACTCTTGACGCGGGAGCAATGGTTGAAGGAGGCGGAGCGGTGCGAGACGGAGGGTTCCCCCAGGACGTGCGAGGCGATCATCAAGGCGACGGTGGCCATGGAGGTGGAAGAGGAGGACCGGTTGGACACGTGGGTCGCGGATGCGGAGAGCGCGGAGGCAAGAGGGATGTTTGGCACGTCCAGAGCGATTTTGGCGTACGCGCTAAAGGTATTTCCCGATAAACGCAACTTGTGGCGCAAGGCGGCAGATCTCGAAAAGGCGCATGGAAGTCGGTACGTATCGAGAATCTTCCTTTTCTTCCTCGGTCTCGTGCTGACAGTGAGCTCGCAGTGAATCACTCGATGCTGTGTTGACGCAGGCCGTGCATTATTGCCCGCAAGCAGAGGTGTTGTGGCTTATGTCTGCAAAGGAGAAGTGGTTAGCTGGGGACGTGTCTGCTGCTCGTGAAGTCCTTGAGAGAGCCTTTATTGCCAATCCCGAAAGCGAACAGATTTGGCTTGCTGCCGTCAAGCTAGAGGCGGAGAATGGCGAATTAGGCGTCGCGAGAGAGCTACTCATTCGTGCACGAACGGTCGCCGATACCGAACGAGTAAGCAAATCTCTGTAGTTTGTTTTCTTTGACAAAGGCTCAACCTTTTTTTACAGATATGGATGAAGTCTGCCGTGTTCGAAAGACAACAAGGTCACTACGACGTTGCCCTCGAGACTGTTTCAGCTGCGCTGTCCAAGTTCCCCAAGTTTTCAAAGCTGTACATGATCCAAGGACAAATTTACCAACTGCAAAAGAGTTACCCCGCGGCCCGTGCATCTTATGCAGCGGGGATGAAGGCGTGTCCCAAGGAAGTCACGCTTTGGGTTCTCGCGGCGGGGCTTGAGGAACTTGACGGGAAGAGCATCAAAGCGCGAGCGATCCTCGAAAAAGGCCGGCTGGTGAACCCCGCCAACGAGATCCTATGGGCCGAATCGATCGGCGTCGAAGAGCGTTCGGGCGGCGCCGCGCAAGCCAAGGCGATGCTCTCTCGCGGTCTGCAAGAGTGTCCAACATCTGGGGTGCTGTGGTCAATGGCGATCTGGTCCGAGCCGCGGCCTACGCGCAAGTCGCGGTCGGTGGACGCGCTGAAGAAATCCAAGGACAATGCGATCGTGACGTGTACGGTGGCGAGGTTGTTTTGGGCGGAGCGCAAGGTGGAAAAGGCGAGGCAGTGGTTTTCGAGGTCGGTGGGAACAGAGCAGGATAGAGATCAGGGGGATCATTGGGCATGGTGGGTCAAGTTTGAGAGGCAGCATGGGATGGCGGTGGGTGACGTTTTGTGTTTCCGTGGATTGTGGCGTGCTGACCATTCGGTTTCTAGGAGCACGTCGAGGAGGTTGTGAAACAATGTATCGCCGCTGAACCACACCACGGGCCGGTGTGGCAGTCGGTGGCCAAGGACGACAAGTACGTGGGCAAGAGTACAAAGGAGATATTGGAGTTGGTGGCGGAGGGGTTGCGGTGAAGGTCGATTCTCGAATGCTCTGGATGTATCGTGCTTTTCTTTCACTTTTTTACATAAAGATATGATCGTTGGTATGAATTTCGATGTTGTAATTCGCCATGTGGATGGCCAGTGCATAATGTTGGTCATGTTTCAAAGCGTTTTGAAGATTCCGTCGACGTTGTGCGATATGCGTTGCAAATGAGGTCAAGGCCGACAGTGCTCAACGAACTAGACATTTGCACGTTCGATTCTGGTCGCAAATGTATGTGAAGAGATAGCAAATAAATGCGAGGCAACTATATACAAGGCCGCAAACTAGACACGGTTTTGGTGCATGGAGGGGTCATCGAGTTCTTCTCGTAGTCTTGGAATCGTCATTCACCGTGACGAAGTGTACGATATTGCAGAACCAAAGGTCTGAGGTCTGCCTGGCTGGCTTGGTGTCAGAATTCAATGGGCATGCTTATATGCAATATAAAACATACAGTGAATCCAGCGATAGTTACATTAGTATCAGTGTATATCGATCACCTTTGACAATGGTTCTATCTGAATAGTCGAACTGAAATGACTTCCACTGGAAGATGAGAATAAGTCGGGACCCCAGAGGTCGCGATCTCGGGAAATCATTAATTTCATCAGTCTCCAACACCCACATATCGCTGCCTCGACATGAACAAAAACAGCTGTATGAAAGTATACGCTAAAACACTGTCACGGTCCATGCAGACTGTGAGGTAGATCAGGGTAAACACGTCAGAATGATACAAGGAGGATTTATCCTTGAGGGTCTTGGCAGGGATGCAATTGAAATCTCCCCCATCCAAATGTTAAGCTATCAGTGGGACGCTAGCACCACGGGGTTCCGAGTCCGAGTTCGGACTCACTCCGTGTTCATCTCGTAACTGTCCAAGGCACTAAGATTCTTCCTAAAATAAAAGTATGAGCGGACCAGATGTAACGGTTCACTCTGCGTACTCCCTGACTGATATACCGATATACTATGAGAGCTGATTGCGTCGAGATCAATGGTTTTGCTGGAGTTCAGAAAGAGGGCCGAAGAGCCTCGTCTGCCAGTAAGCGGTATGGCTATGCCACCCGCCTTGCAGCCTGAGTTTGGTATGGGTTCGCAATCACCAACTGCCAATATCATTGGCAATATGATTGTAACAAATCACATTGTAGATGAGTGGAAATAACTGGCGGTGAAACGTCCGCCCACAGACCTTTATAATGAGAAGCCAACTGTAACAATATCCACGGCCATCAGGGTTACGAACAAATCGAATGATGGTCATCCGAGCAGGGAACGAGTACACAGCCAGCACAGCCATGCGGTACATGTGGTCAGAGATGCTGGGAAATCGCCGGGATGTGGACAACAGGGTGATACGAGATCTGGACGTGCCTCTCCAGATTTGGAACATGAGGAAGTTGGTGAGCCAAAATCTGGTCAACCGAAGATTCCTTACATTGAAGTTGATCAAGCGCGTACGTTTCTTGGATCTGCGTTAGAGATGAACGTCGACGTGTGTCAGGCCTGATGCAGATAAGTTCTATCATTACCTCGAGCCTCTTGAGGACGTGGAAAAATGCGAGTCTGTCAACGTCTACGTCACCAGTCACTCAGCGGGCTTGTACAGCGAGGGAAAGATGCGGTTGGTGATCATAGTTATTGAAGCTGCCAGATCCGATCCAGATAGATAAGATAATACAAGCTCATGATACTTTTGCGGACGAGCCGGCCGCTGCCCTGCGTCTCTTCGTGCCCCGTCTGATCTCGATCAAATCAGCCTCGATCTCGGTGTCCTTGCACGACGTCAGGAATCCGATACTCTTTCCTAACCCTCCAACGCCGATCATGCCTTGGTGGGTTCCTCCGCCCTTGTTGCGTCTTCGGTTCCCATTGGTTAGGCCACCGCCGGCGCCTGATGCGACGTGGCCATTGGTCAGGGTAACTGCGGTGAGCGGGAATGGGAACGGAGAAGGTATCTCGTCGACAGAGAGCGAGTGTGGGTTCGTCAGAGGCCCAGAAGTGATGGGCGTCGTGCTTCCGTTCCCGAGACCAACCGCACCATTGCCGAGCGGTGTCGGGGGAGGGGAAGTGCCGATCTTGTTGCGCAGCTTGCGGGTGATGTGGGTGCGGATCTGAGAGTCGAGAGAGACGTCTGCAAGGCTCGTCAGACGGTGCTTGCAAGGGGACAGGGTGGGATGCGGACCGTTTACGGCACCCTCGCCCTCCTTTTCTTCTCTGGCTCTCCGGCGGCGTTCTTCGATGCCCTCGAGGAGACGCTCGCGCACGCGAACGCGCCCTTTTCGCCACTCCTCCTCCACCCTCTCGCGTTCTTCATCGTGGGCGGTCTCTATCGCAGCGAGGCCGTGTTTTTCCTCGTACGTGAGCTGGGTAAGGTGGGCCGAGCGCTCGAGAGACAAGGGGTACATGCGCATATTGTACATTGGATGTGTCTCGGGACGCGATGCGAGCTGAATGACGGCGCTGTGGAGCACGGATATGTGCTCTGTATAGTGTCTGCCTCTGGGTGCAGTGTGAGGGGGGTGAAGCAGGGGCAGATCTAGATGCACGGACTCGTCTCTACGATCAGACAGTTCTTTTCCTACTTTTCCAGACAAGTCCTTGCGTTTCTTGTCTCTCTTTGGGTCATCTGTGCGGGGTCAGCGCGTGCGTATTTAAGTATGTTAAGCTTACCGTGGGTCCTCGTGCTAGGTCCAGCGACGGGTGGGTGGTGGACGTGCACGACGTCGGGGCGGGCGTTGTGGGTCGAGGCGTACGGCAGAGCGAACACGCCGGGCTGCGGGGGCATCGTCAAAGCCAGGGTAAATTACATAAGCTACCATGTCAGATCTAACACGGAAAACCCTGATCGAAATTGCGTCCGTCTCACGAGGACTTGCCGACATGCTTGTAAAGTGCTCAGGTAGCAAAACCTCTGAAAGCTTTCAACTAGAAAAGATCAGCGTCGCTTCTGCGGCTATGATGGAAACTCTGAACAAGGTGCTGCTCATGGAGAGCGACGTTATCGACGGCCGGATCAAGGACTGGTTGGGCAGCGGAGAACCCAAGAAATGTTTGGATATCTTGAATCAGATGGCAGCATCCCTCAGTCCGAAGCTGGACCGTGGCGTAAAGATTTTGTTTCGATCATCATCCCCTGCGTCGTCCAAAGACCAGAGTATCCAGGCAATCAAGCTCTTCTGGAAACATGAGGGTTACTTCCACTTCTTGCTTTCGACGAATATATGGTAAGTATCTCAATCTTCGTGTCCGACCGTGCATTTCATCATCGCACCAGGAATCGCGAGGCTGGCCTTCAACAGCAATCGGTCAAAGTTCCGTCATCTAGTATACTGCGTACGCAAGAGTTATCCACCAAACAGGATCTCACACAAGTCGCACCAAAGAGCCCTTCTAGCGTGACAGAGCACAGAAAGAAAAACATACTGACGGGAGTGGATGGTATGTCGTCTTCGTATCCTCCATGTCTTAGTTTTCCATCAGGCCAGTAGCAGGAGACATAGACGGCATGGTGAAATGGCTGAGCGCATGGAATTGCAAGGAGATGCATGAACACATCCTCCTTTTGCGTCAGGCAGACACCTGTCTGTGGTTACCTAGAACGAAAGCCTACCAGTCGTGGAAGGGTACGGAAAATTCGTTTCTTTGGCTCCACGGGAAACGTAGGGGTTTCGATTTGTTTCGAAGTTTCCTTCGCTGAGGTAGTCCCTCTAGCCGGAGCGGGAAAATCTGTCCTAGCGTGTGTGCGATCCTTATGTCTCATGCTAATCCTGACTCTTCTCGCAGCGCTTCTGTGATCGATGCTCTGAAGAGTTCACTCGAGGACGGAGAAGTACTAGCATATTTTTACTGCAATTTCCGAAACGAGCGAACTACAAGCGCCGCAGAGGTATTGCGTTCACTCCTCTCCCAACTCGTACAGTCATTTCGTCATCACGCCGTCGATCCCAGTGACTTCATTGGCGAGCTGATCAAGGAGAGGGACGAAGGTGCTTCTGTCATCCACAATTGTAGACTTCTTGCTCGCTACATTTCCCGTGCAACGAAACAACTCGCCCGACAACCTTTCCTTGTTATCGACGCTCTAGACGAGTGCAAGGATGTCGAAAGCATTCTCGATGCTTTTGCGGAAATGCAGAAGGGTGGTAGTCGATTATTCGTGACCAGCCGTCCACTCCAAGTCATCAAGGAAAGTTTGTCAGGGCTGCCGTCAATCGACATGGATATGTCGAACTATGAAATATCAGAGGATATCAAACTACATGTCACGAGAGAACTGGACTCCGTTCGACGCCTTCGACGCCTCGGTGCTAACCTGAAGAATCACATTCAT
This sequence comes from Leccinum subgranulosum, assembly GCA_038091575.1. Classification (NCBI taxonomy): domain Eukaryota; kingdom Fungi; phylum Basidiomycota; class Agaricomycetes; order Boletales; family Boletaceae; genus Leccinum; species Leccinum subgranulosum. The sequence continues at coordinate 19,758 of JBBPOS010000274.1, forward strand.
GCGGTTCTATGTAAGAAAGCGGATGGCATGTGAGTGCCCTCATCGTGGGTAGCTATTTATAGAATCATTTTTATCGTCTAGGTTTCGATGGGTTCAATGTCAACTCGACAACCTCGAGCGATGTATGACCCCATTACAGATCCGACAGGCTCTTCTTGACCTCCCGAACAGCCTCAATGAAACGTACGAGAGAATTCTTCTCCAGATCAGCCAATATGAGCATGGAAGCGAGTTTTCCCAGCGCGCTTTAAATTGGCTTGTGGTTGCCTTGGCTCCCTTACGGTTGTCTCAAATCATGGAAGGCCTGTCGATCGACCCTTCCAAACAAGTTCTGGATCGTGATTCTGGACCAGTCCACCCATCGGCCCTTTTGGATGTGTTGAGCAGTTTAGTGACGCACGACGAAGTCACAGATATTGTGATATTGTCACGTTTTAGTGTTAAGGTACGTTGGTATCATGACCATTCTCCAGTGGACTGATTGATCTGTCGCCCTAGCAGGAATACCTGATAGCGGTGTCCACTCGTGCGAAACATCGAGCATATCATGTCGACGAGCAAAGCGCCCACACCGAGGTTGCTCTACTTTGCATGTCCTGGATTGGTTCCTACCTCGAGCACCAGCGGTCTGGCCATTGTGGAGGATCACCTCAAAAAGCTCATAGGAGACAGCTGCATGACTTAGATCTGACCACTCATTCCGAGAATTATCATTGGTCACCACTAGGCTCGTTTGGTGAATATGTGCTATCTTGTGGCTTCCATCACCTTTACTATGTCAATCCACAAAAAGAGGTGGTCTTTCATGCCATTGAGACTCTTCATTTGAATGTACAACAGCACTCATCAGAGTGGAATCACTTGTGTAGAAGGCAGAATTCCTATCCACCTTGGCCAACACCCAAGCATGACTTCATGCTATACCTTCTCATTGCTTTTGCACCTCCACCCATCCTCAGTTCCTTCATTGGCCATTCACACCTGGAGTTGAAGGATGGGACCAACCCACTCATATATGCAGCCTGCTTTGGGAAGATTGAACATGCCAGGATCCTGCTATCAAATGGTGTTAGCCTTAACCACCTAGGCTGGGATATCTATGATCGTGCTCGGATCCTGCCATTTGAAGCTGCTGTCAGGTCCAGTGAAGCCCTGAGCATGATTAATATGTTTTTAGATGAAGGTAGCTGTGTGCTGCACAATCTATTTAGGTGCATCATCATTGGGATTCTCCCCTCTTCTACCTTCACCACTGGCAGGTATCTGTGTCATCCCAGTATTGCTTCAAGGCTCATGCAAACTGATGAATTTGTGAAATGGTCTCTCAATGTGATGGATGAAGAACTATTTCTCAAGGCCTTGGATCCTCAAACATATATGCACCAAGCCTCTCAGCAGCACATAGATATCATTCATCGAAGACTTATTCAAATTGGTTGCAATCTGCAATCTAACGAGACATCCCTCCGCCATGCCATATCTGCAGGACATGTTTCTTTGGTTCGAAACATGATTTTGCATAACATACCACTTCCCTCCGATATCATACTGGATGCATCAGACAGCATGATGATACGTCTCTGTATCAACATGGGGAGTAATGTAAACGCAGTCTCATCTACTAAAGAAGATACTGCGTTGCATCTTGCTCAGATGTACTCCAAACCCCTCTTTGCCAGCAGCTCGGACTCGGAGGAAGAATGTTCAGAAAAGGTTCAAGCGCTCATTGATGCAGGATGCAACCCATCTAGATGTAATTTAGCTGGAAAGACACCCCTTCACATTGCAGTCGAGCATGGTTATATGTCTATTGCCGAGAAGTTACTTCCGCTACATGTTCCACTGCCACATGATATCCTCCTTGCCACACGATCCGAGTCAGCCAATTCATCACTCATTCGCCTTCTGGTGTGCAAAGGGGCCAATGCACACATCATTGCAGCAAATGGGAATTCTCCACTTCATCGGGTACTAACCGACAGGTGCGGCTTCGAGTCAGAAGAAGTGCTGAAATGCATTACAGTTCTCATTGATGCTGGATGCGATCCTTGTTTATCCAATGCTGCCGGGCAAACGCCTTTCCAAGCTGCGGTAAAAAAAGGCCATCTTTCTGTTGTTCGATATCTTTATGATATGTTCAATCCGCCATTGCTTCCTGATATCCTTCTCACCGCTGTTAATCAACGCTATGGGTTATTCCAATGCCCGGGAAGGTTACCAGTGATAAACTTCCTCATCAGTAAAGGTGCCAGTGTACATGTCCCCTGTCCCAATGGCGATACTCTGGTTCATGTTGCTATCATGGTCTCGGAGTTCAATCCGGAAGATCCGAATCGCCGGGAATGTTTGAAAATAATCGAAGCCCTCGTCAAGGCCGGATGTGACCCTAATGCCTGCAACCTAGCTGGGGAAACACCGTTTCACATCGCAGCAAGGGAAGAGCATATCTCGATCATGGAGTATCTGCTCTCGCGCGGCATATCAGTCCCATCAAATGTAATGCTCACACAGTTCGAATATCTGGACCCTGACTTTTCACTCGGGCCGACATCCCCCCATTTGACGATTCCTTTTCTGCTGGAGAAAGGTGGTTATGTGCACACCATCTCCGGAAGTGGTGATACTTTGCTACATCTCGCTGCACATGTTCGCTATGAAAAATACGCTTTGGAGTTGTCTAAAGATCTGGTTCATGCTGGATGTACTACTGGGAATGCAGTCAATTCAAAACACGAAACCCCTCTTCATATCGCCGCACGACGTGGACACACTTCCGTCGTCGAGTATCTGCTGTCGCTAAACATAGCTCTCCCTCCCGACATACTCCTTGCTGCTTCCACCGGTGTCGAGAGAAAGGCACAGTTAATCCAGTACCTGGTCCAGGCAGGTGCTGATGTCTCGGTTGCCACCACGGATGGGAATGGTCCCCTACATCTGCTCCTAACTTTTACACACATATGGAGAGAGGAGATTGAATATGACCGTCTGGAGTGTGTCCAAATCCTCATTGAGGCTGGATGCAACCTCTCCGCACAGAATATCGCAGGGGAGACTCCACTCCACGCCGCAGCGAAGAGTGGATTCAAGAATATCTTAGAATACCTGCTCGCGCAGAGTGTTCCGTTGCCTCACGACATCTTACTCGTTTCAACCACATGGACGATGATCCGGTTCCTGCTCGCCAAGGGCCTTGATTTATGTGGCATCGCGGCCAACGAGGGAACAAAGATGATGTGTCATGTACTCGAATCTTCCTCAGGCTGGGACTCTGAAAACGATTCCAGTCCCTTGGAATTCGCTAGAACTCTCATCAGCGCCGGCTGGGATCCTTCATCGAGAGATTCAGCCGGAGAGACACTTATACATGTTGCAGCAAGAGAGGGGAGAATTGACGTCATCAAGTTTTTCCTATCGCAAAATGTGCTGCTCCCCCCCGATATCCTGTTCGTTGCAGTCACCCGGAAGTCAAATGAGGCAAACATACCTTTGACCCGTTTTCTTATTCGTGAGGGAGCAAGTTTTCATGCTTCTGGAGATACCCTCCTGCATCTTGCCATAACCAACAACTTCGCCTCCGAGGCCATACTAGAGAGCCATAAACAGTGGTCATGGAAGACGAGGAAGTACAACTCGGGTATTGTACCCGGCCAAATGTACTCGTGGGAGGTGATAGAGATTCTGCTCAACCATGGAGCTGACCCCTACGCACGAAATGCGGATGGACAGACAGCCATTGATCTTGCCGAGGAGAGGGGTCACTTTTTCAAGGAGAATTTCTTGCGTTTGGTCCGGAACTCCCGGGCCATTGGCAGTCCGCACACTTTGCATCCGTAGCTGAAATATTGAAACCTTGTCAGAAAAATAGTTCTAGTGTTCGCTGTTTGAAGTTGCTTGATAAATTCAACGAAGCTTAATTTGAACATCTATGGACTCACTGACTCTGTGTGAGGCAAATGTCAATCCGACTCGAAAGCGCTTGGATAACGAGCCAAAATCCTGGGATCTTAGACTTTTTGGCTGCTCTGGTGCGTCGCCCGTCCTATCCATATTCAACTCAATAGACCTCGTCCGACCTGAGGATCATGCCGCTGCAGGACTCGGTGCTTGCGTCGTCGCCGCCCTCTGCATACACCCCCTGGGCCCTCGACCTCCTCAAACTCGACTTCTAGGAGTCGGTGTTCAATCCTCCGGGTGGGGTCGGAAAATAAATACGGTTCGCTGTGCGTGACGCCGACGTGGATCAGAATATGCCGACAATGCCTCCAGCTGGGGTCTACTTTCTCTTGCCATACGAGTCCAGGGGAACACGTGCTACAGTGGAATTGGTATTCCTCACTGGCTCTCTGATTGGCATCCATTCTGCACGTACTGACGTCCGAAGTTCACTTTGACGTTTCCACTCACTCTTGTCTCCAACAACGCGGGAAACCAATTTGCGCCCGTCCACGGCACACGGCGGGTCACTGCGGAGCAGTGAGCATATTGCAGCGTTTTCATGTCTGCCCGATTTCACCTTAGACCACTACCAACCTATTTGTCACCCGCCGCCCACCGAGAGTCGTCTAATCACATCGAGCGGAGCCGCAAACGCACCGAAGATTCGTCCACGGTGGTTCCCTCATCATCTTCCGCTCTCTCGGATCGAATAATATAGATCTACGGGCTCCGATTCAATGGAGGCGTTACACCTCCGTTCCTTGCACTGCAAGATGTGAATTAATTGCCAAACCGCTCCTCGTACACAGGTACAGTACATGTCTAGTCTGTGTTTTATATAAGTTAATAAACACGTCAACGCTCGCGACCGTGTTCGTGTCCACCAAAAAAATCTATCTTCCAGAGCGGCGGCACCAATCCTCCTGAAGTTACCCACGCGGAAAGCGGCACTGTGCCCGCTCCGAGGCGCGTGTGCATGAAAATGCATGAAATTACTCAAGTTTAGGCTAAGGGACCGACTAACTCCTGGTGCCTTGTCTAAGCGTCGCGGTCCGATCCGTTCCCCAAAATTTTTTCCCTTCCCCAGATCTCGGCTGTTGGCCGCCGCCGCATCACTGCCGCCAGGTTCCAGGGGGGGCCAGTTTCGGACCGAGCCCTGCTTGGAGTACCTCAAACGTTCAAAGCTCACATTTTGGCGCTTGTGTCTCTTCTTTCTTCTGTATTTCTGCACCCTCACCCCTCTCAGAGAGTCAGAATTAGAGGCCCTGACCTACTCATACCCTACTTTGATGGACGTGTCACCCGACCGACACTAATCCTATGATAGCCGTAACTCGTTCCTGCCGCGTCGACTTCACATGACACGAGCGCGTGCACGCGCGCCGATCCCGTTGAAACACTCACTCGTTAGCATGCCGTGGCGTCATTGTTGCATAGCCATTCTCTCGTACACACTAGTAAAATTTTGACATTTCAGTTACACTTCTCCGTTCTCTCCGAATGAAACCTTTTTTTCTTCCCTTCAGAGTTGACGTACCGCGAAGTGTGTCCACGTCACAGATTGGCACAAATTTGTGTGCCTTGTTTCGCGCAGGGTCATACGATGTGGCGAAGGGCAAGCCCGGGTCGCGCGCGGATCGATCACTGGGATCTCGTATTCGAAAAGGGAGGAACGGACGGAATACGGGAAGAAGAGGCGTTCGATAGATACAGTTGCCTTTAAGGCTTGTTGGAGTGACCATTCCGTGTTTGACTCAAACTAGTGGTGACTATAGTCGAAAGGAAAATATCAAAGTCTTCACAGAGACAAAGAGTGAGAAAGAGAAACGTCGCGAGAGACAGAGGGAGAACGCGGCAGAAAATAAAGCGGAAGAGAAGGCAAGTCTGCAAACTAAAAGAAAAATACAGAATGAAAAAAGAGCATGCACACAGTGCGTTGCGGGTCAATAAGACGATGACGACGGCTATGTTAAAAGAAAGAAAACTATGAAGACATATCTCATGGGGTATCACGAGGCTGGGTAACAGTCGACGTCAAAAATGTCAAAGTGTACGAGGAAGCGACACGCGATTGCGTCACGGAGAAAAGAGTCTATGTCCCTCCTTCAGACTCGTCCACGAATATATCGGTGTAGTGTTCTAATATCGTCTCAATGGCCTACAAGCTCACGTGAGCGCGATGCATTGTAGACATGGTCGGAGAACATAAGTACCTTGTTCTGGAAAGCCGCATCCGCCATCCCACCACCGTTCGTGTGTCCAGAGATACTCCCACTGCTCGATACCTGGCCAAACAGCGTTGGCCCAAAAACAATAGCGAGGTTCTGAATCGACATCGAATTATCGGCTTCGCACTGTGAAATCCTGCATACACAATGTGTCAGCACAGTACTTGCGGCGACGCATAAACTGACCTGTGTAGGTGACCCATAAAGTATTTGAGCGTTGCATAGTGTGGGTCGGGCAGATCATTGACACGTTCGTGGAGTCGAATGTGTCGCAAACGGTCGTTCTCGATTTCTAATTTCGATGAGGACAGGGGCAAGAGGAAGCAACTGGTCAGACATACTGGCAGCATCTATGAAGCCTTGATGGAGATTTGAAGTAAGAAGAGGATCTGGAAGGTCCCTGAACCACATCTTGAGCGCGCTTGTGACGTTGTTGATGTCGGAAGTCCATTCGTCCGAGTCCAAATCCACAGAGTCCATGTCTGAAGAACGGTGTCAGCCATTAACGTTCACGAAAGCGTCATTTTCTCACCCTTGTCCAACCGTTCTTTCAGCAAACCAACCTTTCTTGCCATACCGCTGATACGATATATCCCTTGCGAATACAGACCATACTTCTCTATTGCCGCACAACACTTTTCGAGGATAGGGGGAATCTCGACGCTGTCTCTGGCCATTTGTTCAGCCAGATCAACGCCAAAGGTGGGCCGGCCACGATCATTTACTACTGGGTGTGCCCCATTGTTCACCACAGGGGGATGATGCTGCACAGCAGCGTAACCTCCACCAAGTGTTGGTAAAGGCGGGAGCTAAGAGAAATAAAGATTGAATAATCCCTCCAACAAGTTGAAGAGGAAGCGCGCACGAAACCTTCCTCCGCGGGACCTTCTCGTCTCGGTCCTCGAGGAGCACCCCCACGAGCATATGCATAGTTTTGCATGTATGTCTTGAAGTCTGCGCGGTTATCGATCGTTTCAATTAACGCCTTAAGACCGATCCCTTTGAATGGTGCCTTAGTACAGTTTCGCAAACATATTGAACACGTTTACCTTCTTCGGATGTAAGGGGAACAAGGGTCGACCCATCACTGAGCACAATGCTTTCGAACAGGAAGGCATATCTCGTCAAGTGGTACTGGGTTCCGAGATCGATTTCGTCAGCGCACTCCTTGAGGGACTGCATCTGTGGTGAGCACGAAGATAGCACGGTAAAACGTATCCACAGACTCGTAAAATGCGAGGGAGCTGGAAATTAAAATATTCTTGTCGCATGGTTTGGGTGTCAGTAAAGGCTTTCCGATAACTATCGGATGCACTCGAAACACGTGACCGAATATCGTCTTCCTGACGTTGGATCTAGCCGATAATTAGCTTCCCCGCAAGAAAAGAAGCGAGATCTGGCGCCTAACATTTCCGGGATTTTTACCCTTCAAAAGTAGGCCGCCCTTTGCTACGGCCTTTCCGAGCACGCGTTTACTCCCCAAGACCCCAGGGGGTTTGGCATGTAGCGCACTCTCGTTCAATGGTTCACCTTCTTTTTGGAGTAATACCCGCTCCAGTTCTTCCGACGACATATCTAAGCGAGTTTTGCTTTTGTCCATGTTCATTTCGGCCTCTTGTAAGGCACGTTCATACCGGCTTGCCAATTCTTTCGTCTGTATCTAAATTAGTTCCACGCTCCTGATGAGAGGGGCAGCGCAGGCAAACGAACATGCTTCCGGTTCTTGTCGACTTCCTTGGCCAGGGAAGCTAGTTCGTCACTCATTTCATTGAGACGCTGAGCAAACCGTATCCTGTTGTCGGCCATGACCTCATGGAGCTTCATGGAAGATTGCCATGCATGCACGAAAGACCTAACAAGCGCCCGCGTGAGTTCTGTGTGTGCGATCGGAATGGGCCATACGATACCCAGCCTTCCCATCGTTCATGGAGTACACCTCCGACGTGGTGCGAGCCAGCTTTTGCAGGCTCTTGCCGTACTCCTCTTCAAGAACAGCCCGCTTCTTGAAAAAGACCGAAGCCTCCTGTCGTGGCGACAGATCAGTCAGACTCAGTATACCATAGCCCGCCTCGACAGATACAAAGAAACATCACGGACCCGACAAGACACCATACTCTGTTTGATTCGATCTAGCAGTAGAGGCACGCCGCACTGCCATGGCCAGGCGTCAATACCCACGTGGACCCACAGACTAAATTTACAGCGTCACTCACGTCTAATTCACACAGTGCCCTCAAGACGTTCTCATCGAAGCTTGGTTCTACCAAGCTTGCCACGTCACTCGGGATGGCGGAAAGCGTATCCTTGCGGTCGACGGTGATTGGGATGCTGTCTCGCCGTCTGGAGGTAGACGATCTGCCCAGGGAGTCGGAACTTGATCTAGGAGGGGGAGAAGAGGGCTTCCCGAGCGTGGTAGCGAATGCGGGCGTCGTCGCAGATTCGTGCAAGACGGCAATGTTGTTCGGTTGGAAGAGGCCATAAGGATGATTGTGGCCGGGATTGCTTGGATCTGAATTGTCAGCAGAGTCCCATACGGATGGCGAGTAGCCGTCGTCGCCCATGGCAACGTCCTCGACGAGCAAGTCGACGAGCGGGATGAGTAGTTGAATAGGCTGAGATCGAGGTCCGCGTCCCAGTTGCACGCAGTCATATTAGTTAATACACGTCTATTTCAGGATAATTAGCCCCTGTCGTACGGTGCCGGTACCTCTCCGTCAGCCTAGCCAAGTCATCTCCGTCTCAGCCCTGAAATTCTACACAGCTACAAGTAAAATTGTCCAAGCCTCATCTCCACATCATCCCTGTCAATGTCCATTCGTCGCTCCTGCACAGCGCGAACACCCGCCGTTGCGCTTGTCGGTAACGATGCCCTGGTCCGGCAGCATCCTTGTTCCGTTCCGTCAACACAGCACCAAGGCCCGACGGATATCCGCGTCACACTTACACTTGCTTGCATGACGACGCACAGTCGTGCCACCCCGTCTCGTGCCTGCTACTATATCGACACTGCGTGTCGTTGCAGTCGACCTACCACCGTGACCGCGTTAGCGTTTTCGTGGAGCACGAGACCATCACAGAACCATACCGTTTGTCGTCGGACGACGCAGCAGTGGCCGCATTGGTACTCGTAGTACTGGATGACGTTGTAGCACATTCTAAAGAGAGAACGGAGAATAGGGTGCGACGTCCCGAATACAGCTGAGTGATTCAGATGGGTCGTCGTCATCGTCATCTTCCGTATAAATACTCCTCAAAATGCCTTGTACATGTCCCTTTGGGGATGATCCTGCAATACCGGTACCAGCTCGGATCCAAGGGCGACAGTTTGGCTGAAATGAGCCTGCAAGGAAAGCATGAGAAAATGAACAGGAGCAATATGGACCAAATGGGCATCCCCGATCAGCGACCTTTTTCCCCGGGACACACTAAGTTCGTGCAATAAGCCGTCTCTCGATATGTGGCGTGATGTTCCTGCCCCGAAATCTCTTGAACATCTGAGAATCCCGAGGGCTGTGAAGGTTGCACTCGGTTATGAGGCGTGCAGAGGTAATCAGCGGATGTGGCAGAAACCAAGGCATCTAATTCTGAATTATTCGTGTGCACAGGGGAGTAAATGGAGGGGTCTCGGTCTAGAACAGCTACTCCGCGATGAGCGATCTGATCTCTGACCAAGGAAATACTCGCATTTCTGTCCGGTTTAAGCGTCAAACCAGAGGAACCAAGAGTTAAATGTCCGACAGTACCGTCCACAGCCCTGACAGGGGTAAATCCACTTGCCCTCGAGGCCGGTGTCAAATCACCATACGACACAGCTCGCGAGCGGCCCGGATATGAAAATGCAGAGAAGACCGAGGCGCCAAAACCCGACAAGGTGAAGTTGGCGGATCCCAGCTCGTGAATGCAATGAGAGCCGAGGGTCGGCAACTGAGAACAGACGATGTAATGTACAGAGAGGCACATCGATAACGTCAGGGGAGTCCCTTGATGCGTGGCAGGAGCGAGCGTTTGCATTGACCCAGTGGTGCTCAGCACCAGGATCATCAGCTAGTATTCTGGCGCGCAACCCTTGTCCAGGCACGAGGCAGTCACCCGTCAGTGGACTACCAGTACAGCCGACGACGGAAACAAGAAAAGCCCGAACGAGGCTTACAGGCGTTTGCTTATTGATACACCAATCAATTTTATAACTCGTAAAGTAAAGGATATTGCGTCGTTCCTTAGGCAACGTAAGACTCACCGCTACTCCTCTGCTTTCCGCAACGACATGAAAGGGTTAAGGGAAACAACCGGAAAATGAGTAGCGCATATGGCAATGCGGACAGTGGGGTGGAGTACAAACAGCCTCATACAACCGGAGCCGCCCTCCTATCGATGATCCGCGTGGCTCCCGTTCCGATCATAGCGCATCTGGCGAAGTATCTCGCAAGCGCAAGGCGAATTACTTGTAACCGTTGTTGGGTGTCCTGGCGTCCGTCCATCCGAAGCTTCATCTCCAACATCCGAAGATAATCTTGTCCTGATCCCTCAGCTGCCCTCGCGCAAACCTCGTCGAGACGATGGAGTAAGATGCAGGCGCTGCTGTAAGAAAAGAGCGGAGCAGGTTCTAAAACCCCTTAAATCAGCTCCAAACTGCCTAGCATACAACCCAACGTGGAACTTGCCATATTGCAAAAGCTGAACGGTATTGCATAGTAGAATCCCCCACCAAGACTTGGGTGCAATCTCCTCTTGGAAGATTGACACAAGGTCCCAGGCGGCGTCTTGGAGGTCCTGATTTAACAACCGCTGATGAAATTCGGCATATCGCACAGCAAATATCAACCGATGGACAAATACGCCATGTGCCCCAGCGTTTGCACGGAGTGCTTGGAGCGACGGAGCAATGTCAAGCACATATCTGGTGTATTGTTCTGGTCCTGGGACAATTTAGACGAGAATGGGAAGAATTGAAAATACCAGTCGAACCTGTCTGGATGTATTCTTGCAAGATACGATCTACCACACGACCAAGGCCGGGCCAGTCTTCTGCCGACGAACAATACGATAGTGCGAGACCATATTCCTTTTTCTGAACAAATGTTCGGGCAGCAATCTGCGCAGAAAAGAGCGTGAGCAACCAACATAATCATAGCCAATGTGATTCAACCCTGCATATGTTTCTCCGAGTGCTTTCCCGTTCATACTCATGACATGTTGCATTCAAATCTTTGATTATCCCAGAGAGGTCCCCTTTGCTCGAGCGATCGTCCGCGTTACTTTCCGCGGCGTTCGTGGACGCCGTGCCATGCAATTTCAGTGGGACACGTACCAGCACCTCGTCGGCAGTATTTGCACCAACCTTGCCGCACGAAAACATGTACGCCACTGTGATCCTCCACAGGGTAGAATCAGCATGGAGGTACTGCGCATATGAAAGAACGTAAAAGTTCCTGGGTGTTAATCCTGACCTATATCCGAATTCAATCTTGTGTTCCAGATCCATGATCCGTGGCCCACTTACTCCGCGTTCGGATCTTTGTCTATTAGGCCTAATGGTTCCATCATGTCCGCCATGTGGGCGCTCAGCCAAGGATCTAATTTTGCGGCGTGGTCCAATGCTTTCAACGGATCCCCGGTAAAGAGTGCTGCGTGAATCATGTCCTCCGGGTTAGTCGGGTCCGGAGGCATATCTTCAAGAACCTGTGCGATAACATCACTTTTACCGAGGTCAGCGGGCGACGATAGAAACTTGTCATGTCAGCTGAACTTACGGCAGGTCCTGCCTCCGAAGCCTTGAATCGACGAAAACGCCCCAGGCAACGCAAACCTCCTTCCAGTCAGCACCGAGCTCTTCGCAGACTTTCTGGATCACTTCCCCACGCCCTTCCAGTATACCAACAATGTCACTGAGGCGGTCCCACCAATCGTCGTAATCATCACGCCGGTCAGGTTCAGGGACGCTATCGAGCTCAAGACGCAGTGCCTTGACCCTTTCTTTCCATTTATGCGACGCATAGGCGAAATCTCTCTCTGCCTCGTATGCCTGGAGCTTCGGCTGCGTATTGAGTAAGGGTGCCAAGGTTTGCGAGAACCTTTGTAAGCTTTTAGATGGGTGGCCAGACAGCGTGCGCAGAAAAAATGTCACGGCTTTACTTAATCCTCTCAGAGTTGCCCTTTGGGGAAAGTTAAAAAAAGGAAAGGACCAGTTACTGGCATCGAACCTGGTTAAATATGGCCAGAATGTTTCATCAGTCCAGGGATGTTCTAGGGAAGAGAGGTGATCTCCTTCTTCAGAGGAAGGTTCAATGAAATGGGTGTTTAACCATTCCATAAGGTCGTCTCCGACTGGGGCATTTTCGAGGCCATACTCGGGGACGTAGAGAGTGACAAAAAGTGACAAACACGTGAACAGTGTTCTATAGTGGTCACTGGGGACTTGACGTGCTTCTGAAGAGGATTGCTGACGAGCGTTCGTGAGAATTTGACGAAAAAACGAGGTCGAGACGTACTGCCGTGTGTACCCAACATTCTTTTGCAAAGTTGACATAGTCAATAACGAGCTTGCGCATCACCCGTTGGCTCGATTCACCCTGAAGCCTTGGAAAACCATCAATAATCACAGTGACGCCAACAAGCAGCGCCCTTACAGATCAGTGCCATTTTGCGTCACCGACTTCAACAAGTTTTGCCACGCAGCAAAGATGATTGAGGTGTCCCCAATGAACTGGGATACGTCGATGAACAGAATAAGACAAGGATGGACAACATAACACACCAAACGACGCTCGGAGAGTGGCAGGGCCTCTGAGCTCACGAAGTAGACGACTTGATCATCAGGGCTAAAAAAATGATGCCTTGTTGATAGGCCCTCCAGCTGTGGTGGATACGCTCAACTCAGGTATCTGGCGACCTCGCAGTTGGTTCTCCTACCGAAGAAACTGGATACACCGCATACGTTTCATTCAAAGGAGAGGAAGCCGCGTGAAGCGTTCTTCCTGATTTTTCCAGATCCTCTGCGCGTTCTGCGTCTAACAGAGGTGGCAAGACGCTCAGATGGTCGGAGGGCATTTTGTTGAACAGACAAAACAAACTTTTTCAAGTTGGTCTTGTCTCCCACGTTGATTACGTCAGCTCTATAGAACGATCCATCAACTTATCCGAATCCATCATATATCATCCGCCGACCCGCAGAAATCCGTTTCGTGAGCCTGTTCTCTGTCGATACACACTGCTTACAGGTTAATTGATATCCCACCGCGATCGTATCAAAAAAGTATGGATATGCGGTGGCTGCGGCCACTCGTGACTTTTACACGCACAACACCTGGCATTTGACGTCTGCCAGTGCCAGCCAGTCAGACACTAGGTAACATAACTGAACGCGTTTACAGTAGGTGCAGCCTCAAAATTTCGTGACCTAACTATAGACAAAATTCTTGGAAATAGTTTTCCTGGTAAAATCTGTTTGATCCGTACGTTGCTAAAATTTCTTACGCTTTGTGGGTCATCTCGAAATTTCCACAAGTCACTCTTCACGTAAGCACGCCGAGTAAGCATAAATTCATTTATCAATCCTTTCTGAATGCCGGACGTTCACCTTGTTTCGTAGCGTATCGAGGAAATGGCCGGTTAACCCTTGTTCATCATACAGGTGATCAAATGTGCCACACTCCTTGTTGAGCATCAAGCCCTGGGAACCGGTGAGAAAGGAGTCACTGCTTTGTCAGTCAATTTGGAATACTTATCGGCGTTCTGGTTGCCAACCTGGCTGTGTCTCTAGATTTAGTTTTGTGGAGCCTTTTCCGTCCGTAGTCAGCCATCAATTTAATGACGCAAATACGCTGTCCGATCATCGCCTGCTTGATGCCTTCAAATGGTTACGAAGGGATCAATGGCTGGTTGTCAAGCGGGCGACACATCACACGTCACGCGGTGGGGCAATTGTCGCCGCCTGTTTGCATTTCCCGGAGTGTTCTGTTGGTAGGAAATGTTCTCCAGGGTCGAAGGTGCATGTCAATCTGAACCAGAAGAACCTTGCTTTGAAGAGAAAAAAACCCACTCCACAACCACTCCACACCAATTATAGTCGAAGAAGCGAAGCTGCATGGCGGTGACTCTATCGGCCTTTGAGCTGCTACATTCGATCTCCCGTGGGTCACCTCTTGACACTGCAGACTTGTGCAATTGTTGTCTGCCAACAGTCCAAAAAATGAACCACCACCAAACACCGTATTCTGTATTCAGCCTTCTCCAGTGCAGATTCCGAACAAAGCTCTTCCGTTGTGATCGCTTGAGGCTAGAGCGTCTGCTCAGCAAATCTTTCTAAAGCAATTTCGGGCGGCGACTCACTTTTTTTCAATCCACCCACCTCAACAATGCGTTCACGTTCCAAAAGTGCACTACGGCATATATAAAATTCATCGAGCGGCCTATCATGCCAAGGACGCACATCTGACTTATTCCAGGAGGCGTTAATATCTGAAATGAGGCCTTTGGCTCCGAAGAAGTCGGTATAATTCTGCCCACCCCCTGAGTCTCCTCCCACAATTTTTTGGTTGCTTGTTGGATGGTTTTCCACTACCTTGTTACTCTAGACCGCAGCTTGCAGTATGGTATGTGGTATACCTGGTTCTCGACCGAGGTCATGACGGATCATTGATGGTCTCCCAAAATAGTCGAGGAGCAGGGACGATTGCTTGCCACGGTCCACGCCTGAATATTTGAAACGGTTGACGGCCGACCGGGCCGGACCTTGCACTATTTCTGCCAAGGCACTGCATGCGGCATGCACACCGGAACAGCCTGAAGCGGTCATGGAGGGAACCACTCTGTTGCCTTGCTTTTACTTCCGCGTATTCCGCACCGTAGGATTCCCAGTGGAGCGTATGCTCACAAATTGGAATTAGAAAACAAATGATGCTCATCTCGCGGTGAATAAACTGAACGCTCCGACTCAGGAGTTTACAGGACAGATCTAGAGTCTTCCGGGGTCAAAGGGCAGTATAATTATTCTTCGTCCAGACACTACGTTCTATTCACCGTCCCAGTCACAGTCACGAAAGGAGTAATTATCGTCTGACCAAACCCATCGTCTCATGGACCCACTAAACTTAGGTTGGAAAATTGATGCAGCCGGTATACCAAGAGACTTGCGGGTTCTTGGCTCCATCATTCAACTTATAGACGCTTCAGTTTGATTTCATTTGAGTCCGATCCCGAGTGAGTTTGCAAGTCTGTACTTTGTTTGCTCCTCAAGTATCGAGTCCAATGTTTGAGGCAGCAACCAAAACCAACTACACATCCCCCATAATCCCAAGTCTCTCTTTTTTCTTTTTTGATTCCATTTTCGTCCCTTTTGGGGTCAGACTCTATGTGGGATGTACTAGTCTCTCTTATCCCATGTGTTCATCGCTTCTTGCAGTGCCATTGTAGTCATTACATCTTACTTACCTAATTAGAGGTCCCACTGCCAGTATTCAGAATTTCAGAATGCCTAGATAGTTCATGTACGTGGTAGAACCCAACGTTGCATGTATTGTCCATAGCGCACTGCTAGTAAGTTATACTACTACTGCCCCGCGGACGATAGACAGTCTGACTCGTTGTCACTCGCCGACGCGTTCTGGAGATCTCGACAAACAATGTCCAATTACTCACTCAGTGTACGCAAAGTTCCCCGAACATCATCGCAGGCTAAAGCATCTGCGGCAATGCCTAGCAAAGCCAAGTATGCACTTATTACACTGAACCAAGTGAGCAGTCTCCACCAGTACTGATTGCAGAAAGAGACGAATGGAAATCGAATTACAATGCTACAGATAAGATACACTTCACGATCGTAATCAAAACAAGACTCAAGCGCCGAAGCCGTATAGCGTGCGCCCTGAACGCTTGAGGGCATACACAACATCAAGAGCAGTAACAGTCTTCCGCTTGGCGTGCTCGGTGTATGTGACCGAATCTCGGATAACCTGTACGATCAATGGTCAGCGCGCCCATCGCATGATTGAAGTATCCAAACTGACATTCTCAAGGAAGATCTTCAAAACTCCACGAGTCTCTTCGTAGATCAATCCAGAGATACGCTTCACACCTCCACGGCGAGCAAGACGACGAATTGCGGGCTTTGTGATACCTGTTCTCCTTTAGCACAAGTCTTCCATCATCTTGACCACAAACTCACCCTGGATGTTGTCGCGCAGAATCTTGCGATGGCGCTTAGCGCCGCCCTTTCCGAGTCCCTGTTTCTCTAGTTAGAAGAGTGTGCGATTCCAAAGTGTTTTCCAACATACCTTGCCACCTTTACCACGGCCAGACATGTTTCAATTAGTAGATAAGGGAAAAAGTTTCGAAGTGAGGTGGTAGTCGCGGATCGTGGTATGGGCGAAAGATTGATGACTCCGCGTCGCTATATATGGCCGAAGATGTGGCTGTGTTGAATATATTTCCGTAAATGGATGTTGATTTGTTGATCGGTGGAAACACGCGCCTCACGTGATGACGCGACGCGACAATTTAAATTCAGTTTGTTACACGGACCCACCACACTCACTCCTACACCACCACCACCTATTTACTCAAGTAAAACAAATGGCCCGCACCAAGCAAACCGCTCGCAAGACCACCGGTGGTAAGTCTACAAGTCTAGGTCTGCTTAACATGAGACATAACGAATTGCAGGCAAGGCCCCGCGTAAACAACTTGCAGCCAAGTCTGCCGCTCGCAAAACTGCCGCCAACGTGAGTGGACTTGGCTTATTGAGTATACTTGAAATTCAACTCGGTTGCACAGACCACCGGAGGTGTGAAGAAGCCCCATCGTTTCCGTCCCGGTACCGTCGCTCTTCGTGAAATCCGTCGCTACCAAAAGTCGACGGAGTTGCTCATTCGGAAGTTGCCCTTCCAACGTCTCGTTCGTGAAATTGCGCAGGATTTCAAGGTCAGTGTTTGGCGTGGATGTTTCTGACGGCTCGTATACTGAGGATGTTTTGTAGACGGATCTGCGTTTCCAATCCTCCGCTGTGATGGCGTTGCAGGAGGCTGCGGAAGCCTACCTTGTCTCACTGTTTGAGGATACCAACCTTGCTGCTATCCACGCCAAGCGTGTTACCATCCAACCCAAGGATCTTGCTCTCGCTCGCCGGCTGCGTGGGGAGCGGTCGTAACACCTTAGATTCACTTTGTTTTTGGTTAATTCGGATGTATACTATTGTATTCTAAACTCCTTCATCTAAACTTTCAGCAACGATTGCTTTACCCGGATTTGAAGTGGCATGCTGTCTAAGTCTAATATTGGGTCTATTTTGTAGTACAATAGACTATTGTAATGCATAAGTGGATGGTGGAACAAACGTGCCATCCACCCAACATCCACCATCAAAATCCAACCTGATAATGCATGGTGTAGGTCACTATGTCACTCCCCGATGCCTATGCGTTATGAGATAGTGTACTGTAACTTGAAATAATTGTGCATACCGAGACTTGTGCTACGGATGCTCTATATGACGTTGAGGAGCGACACAAGCGCTACCTTGGGCTTGACCATTATTGAGTTCACAATTTCACTCCTCTTCCCTGCCGCCGCCGCCTTCGTTCGTTTCAACAACCCCAATTCTACCGTGCACAACACCGTTTCACGAGGTCCTTCCATCACGTTCCGTATCGCCTGACCCTTCCCATCGTCATCCAAATCTTGCATCACCTTCCCATCAAATGGTGTCTCGGGTGGCACCCATAAAATCTCAAGATCCTCTGATATCACACCCGCACCGATGATCATGTTGATATCCCGGGCAAGCGAAACGAAGTCGCGAATCTTGTCCGCGAATTTCGACCTAAGTGCAGACGTGATGTCGTGCGTAGAGTTCGTGCAACCCACTGCCAACAGGACGTCGGAGAGCCCAGAGATCATGGTCATCTCCACCTTGTGCATGAATTCGGGACCCTCAGTGTGAGCGGAAGCCGCATATCGGTGCGTTAGAGCGCGCCAGTTCCCGGATATTGCTTGGCCCTCTGGAGGCAGCCCGGGCTCCTTATCAGCACACACTACTTGGATTATCGAGAGATCTACTCACCTGCTTCACGCATCCTCTGGTATATTCCATCGATGATCGCGCTGTGCGACCCTTGTGTGGACCGTTGGGATGCGACCGTGCACAATTCATACATTAGATAGGCCTGAAATGCGAATTCCAACAGGATAGGGTTGTCAACCTGCTTTCTCGTCTTCAACGCTCGCATAAACTGCACTCCCAAGAGCCCCGACGCCCTAGTCTCATCGACTCGCGTGCTCGTCTGGTGGACGCGCGGTGCCTCAAACTTGAGGTTCCGGACCGCCCACTCGGCCATGAACGTGCCGCTCTGCTGCACCCCTTCGTTGAGCTTCCGCAGCGTGCTCACGACCTCCGACCCCGAGAAT
>JBBPOS010000275.1:0-38109 GCA_038091575.1 Leccinum subgranulosum
CGATGATACCATCGCTGTCCTCCTGTCTGTCCCCGTCCCCGTCCCCCCAGCGTGTGGAAGCGATCACGCAACCCGCACGATCGTGTGCGCTGTGTAGTCGCTGCTGTCGTTGTGATTCTCGTGACGCCCTTGCCCTCCTCCGCGTCTCCCCCCGCCCCATCCTCATTCCAAGGCGCCGACATGTACCATTACCCTTTCCATCCCTGTCTCACAGCGACACGACGGCAACCGGCCCTCGCCCTGTCTGTTCCCTGCCCCATTCCTATCCCCGTCCCCCCAGCGTGCGGAAGCGATCACGCAAACCGCACCATTGTATGCGCTGCGCAGTCGTAGTCGCTCTCGTGATTGCCCTCGCCCTCCACCTCGCCCCTCCCATCCTCATCCCAAGGAGCCGACATGACGGCGACGACGGTCACCACCGCCCTGTCTGCCCACCCCACACTCAGCACTGTCCGGATCCCCACAGCCCGTCCCCGTCCCCCTGGCAGTGTGCAGGAGCGATCACAAAACGCGCGCGATCGTGCACGTTATGCAGTCGCTCCTACACACCGCTATCGTGATCTTTTGGGTCGCATACCTGCACCCGTGCCATGCTAGTCGGGCACGGAACCAAGGTGTGCAAACAATTCCGGGCTCGGAATATGGCTAACTTGCCCTTTTTTTCTGACTAATGCAGCAATGAACATTCGCAAGCAAGATCTCCAGCGGTACCGTTTCCAGTGAATGGTTCTGAATCTGCCCGACAGTCAGACATCCGAATCTCAGATCTCAAGGTGATCAGTTTACAACGCAATGAACAGATTATGAAAAGGACTGCGACAGCATTATAAGAGCTAGAATTGAAACCGTATATGAATCAAACTCGCCCATTAGAATCCAGATGCAAAGTACTAGTGCGGCAACGAAGGATAGGGCGGTGGAGCCGGTGAGTAAAGAAGCCTCGGATTTGTCCGAGTCCGATCCCAGGTGCTAAACTACCCCTTATAAATTGCTAGGGGTATGTCGTTGCTACCCTTAGACCAACTTCTTATTTTCCTGTTGCCTAGGCCAACCATACAGTATACGCTACAAGAGAACAGCGCACCATAGCCTCCATGGCTTCTTCGATTAGTCATGAGATTATTTCAGAAACCAGGCTGCCCGTCGATCCCGTTCCATTCATCAATGCGCTACTACCGGATACGAGTATCTTTTATGACTTGGAAGATAACGCTGTACGTTGAAACTTACTTTGAAATTTAGAAACTAATTTATCAACCGACAGGTTACCGTCAGCGGTCTCGTTGGACGCGTTCAACTACTAAGTCCGGACATCAGCGCAGGCACTCTTTCGTCCCTCACTAACAAACCCAACACGGAGAAAGAAGTCGTTGACCTCCTGCAGTCGCTCACCTTGATAGCAGAACGGTATGGTGGCAAACAGATGGCAGTTCGAAGACGATGGGATTCCAAGGCTTGCACGAAGTCGTTGCCTGGTTTCGATGCTTCTCGTCGACCAGACATCGTCTGCTTCGATCCTGCTAGCGGACTGGATGCAAGAAGTATTCGCACAATCATTGAACTGAAGTCGGGGAGCAGCGAGACTCAATCGTCAATCCATCGACTTTGTGCCTCCCGCGCCTCGGACCTATTTCGAGTCCAACCTAGCCGGCTATTCGTCCTTGTCTCCGTACTTCACAAGAATAATCTTCATGTCGCATTCTTCGATCGAGGCGGATCCATCATTTCAGAACCTCTCGACTTCACCTCCACGCAGGGTTGGGAATCCTTCGTTCGACTCATCGTTGGCTTTTCATTTGCCAGACTGTCACATCTCGGATATGACCATAACTTTAGCGGGCCATTAACTCAATATCTCACCCCACCGAAGTTGGATATCGGTTCAGTGGAAATCCTGTTCGTACCATTTATAACCGATGTGATGTACAGCCGAGGAACGGTTGTCTGCTTGGCAAACGTAAGCAATCCAACGAAGATCGAGGAGCCCCTGCGAAAGTCGCTTGGCATATGCGTGGAGGATCATCGGGAGAACCATGTTATCATCAAATCGAACTGGGTAGACTCCACGACAACTGTGACCGAAGGTTCTATCCTTGCAATCCTTGACGCGAAAGGTGTGCAAGGCGTTCCGAAGCTCTTGGCTGAGGAGACGATAATGGATGCAGACGGTCAACACCACATCAGTACTGGCTACCTTCGTGACCGATTTGGAGCCGTCGCAACTCCCCATCATGACACATAGGAGGAACGCACGCTAGTGCGCATGTACACCCGGCCTTGGGCTACCCCTGTGACTCAATTCAGAAGCGCGTTGGAGCTTCTTGGTGTCTTTTATGATTGCATCACGTGTGAGTACTGTTCGTAATGTATACTGAAGCAATACTGACATGATCCAATTAGCTCACTCCCAGGCCGCCAGTGACTTTCGAGTTGGTAAGGACAATCCGGATCCGACTCGACGTCCATCTTTCTTTCCAATCCGAGTGCTTCATCGCGACCCATCCATCGACAATATTGGGATGGTAACCCAATCAAATTCGACTCTTCCTCCGGACCAGAATCGTACTAAAGAGTTGCGCGGGCAACTCCTTGACTGGGGTTTTGCCGCTTTGCAAGTTGTCAACCCGGATGGCCTGGAGACAGAGTTAGAAGTACCGCCAGTCAATGGTTCCTCAGGTTCGAAGATTGGTGAGTCTGGGTTCCTTTCGTGAGGATGACATTGAGACGATAGTATAGATATACTTGCACCGGACCCTGCTGCCGCGGACAACTTGAAAGGGTCAGACGGATCATCATCTGACATCCAAACGGCTGGCCTGGCACGGGTCAATCCAGCTGCTAGTGAGCTCGTAGACTGGTTGGCCGGCTTTGGACCAAGGATAGCCGCGACGTCGATCACTCAGATCACGGGCACTAGGCCATTCATGGCCCTCCAGCTGGAGATGGCCATTGAAGCATCAACGAATCCCGGCTTAGACTCGGAAAATGATGAGCTCTCAAAACTGATTCAC
This sequence comes from Leccinum subgranulosum, assembly GCA_038091575.1. Classification (NCBI taxonomy): domain Eukaryota; kingdom Fungi; phylum Basidiomycota; class Agaricomycetes; order Boletales; family Boletaceae; genus Leccinum; species Leccinum subgranulosum. The sequence goes on from JBBPOS010000275.1 coordinate 3,012, forward strand.
ACCATCACCCACGACTCTCAGCATGATCTGGAATCTTTTTTTTACTGCTTGATTTTTCTCATGCTGCTCTATCGACGGCCCCACCAAATCCGCCAGAAGGAGGCAGATGATCCGGATCACAAGATCCCTCGTACGCTAGCTCTGCTCTTAGGTGCTCCCAACCAGGAGCCTCTCAAACCATTCGAGAAATTCGAAGCTTTTGGGACGCATACTGGACTTCTCTCCCGCATACAATGGGAACTTTCAAAATACTTTCAACCATTGGGCCCTATGCTTGAAGAGTTGAGGCTGGCGATCTTTGGTGATGACCATAATGGTGAAATGGTGAAATTTCTCTGCCACCCCCCTCGCATCACCCACAAAACATTGAGAGACATTCTTGGAAGCTGGATGAAGAAGATTCAGACGGATCCTGCTCTGAAGGAGCTGAGAAAGCTGGATGAAGCGCCAAAAGGCTGTCCCTACCCACCTGTCAAACCTGATGGGACCTGGACTGCGGCTCCAGCCAGCCAGCTTCCACTGCAGAACAATACCGACTTCGTTGTGTGTACCAGCCTAGCCCCTGACATCAACTCCGTCTCGACTTCAGCATGCCAGCCCACGACTTCGTGTTGGCCACGAGTCCCACCGCCGCAATCATCAAGGAAGCCGGGCACTCGCACTGACAAGTCACGCAAAACATCAACATCTCATAAATCAGCGAAAACGAAGTTACATCGCATTGCTGTTAAGCGCCGGGTCATGTTAACCACGAAGGAGGTGAATGTGTGGAAAGAGCGTATGAAGCAGATTGTGGCCGTCAAGCCGACTGCGTACGAGATGGAAGTTGACCCGTGTGTGCGTCCCGAATGTTGAAGCAGAATGATTGTGGACACTATCTACGTAACATGTAGGCAGGTCCGGGAATGACTTGATGATCCTGGAATGACAATGCACAAGGCCGGGGGCGCTACGATCTAAAACGGACTGAACACCCGAAAAGAAAGCACCAGGATCGTGAAACCAAAGTCTGGAAAGCCGTGAAAATATTCGGAAGAGTGCGTCGTACACAGCTAAGCAGGTTCACGTACCCTAGCGGGCTTGCTATGTGGTGAATGAAACGTCTTGATCCAACAAAGCTAAGTCAACAAAATCTACTCACCGCGTCGTGCTACTCGACGCCGGAATTTTTTGACAGGTGTTTGACAGAGATCGCGTATGACAAACATATGTAAGTCTCACGATCTCCCACATTTTTCAGTTCAGAAAACCGAACTTCAAAGCTAACCTCGCATGGCCAGAGCCGAAAGGAGCAAGCTGCTGAGTGGTGACCCGCTTTGTTGAAGTCTGATTTGTCACGGGCATACTTGCTTTGTCCTCGCAACAACAAACTGTCGTGCCATGTCGCACAACCAACACATTCAAGACGAGGACACAACGAGGACACAACGATGATCGCTGCTGTTAGCGAACATTTTCGTGAGTCACGGTGCGTCGTCTACTTCAGTTCATGGCTGCTCGACTTACGCCACGACGACAATCGTTGCCACTAGCAATTTTCCATTGCTTTGCGCACCCGCGTCGAACGGGTATGTACCTCTATTGACAATACGGTGAGTATTACTTGCTTTGATGTTGAAAGAGAGGGGTGTTGTTTCCCAGCCGACAAATAAAGAACTTACTAGATTTATGGCACCCACAAGGACAAACAAGCACGCTTTGGCAGTGATGTGCGTGGCCACATATCGATCAAGAATGACTTTCGTGGACCCGGCTTTTTCTATAAAATAGCCCATTCGACTGTCTTCGCATCTTATCCACGTCCACCCACGTCTACAGAGGTCTGTCTCCTCATATTCTCTCCATACCGTCCCTCTGAACCACCCTACAGCGTTCATACGTCATGTCCAACCAAAATCCTACCCAACCCACTACTCCACCGCCTCCTCCTCCTCCTCAATCCCAACCGCCACTCGCCCCGATGCCTGGTTCGAGGGCCTATGTCAATCTTGAGCGAGAGATCATGAAAAGCACCTTGGCGTCCGTGCAGGAACCGCGTCTAGGCGTGAAGGACCACCCGAGGTTGGGGGAGCTCATGGAAAGGTGGACGAAGGCAATAGAGGTCCACGAGGCTCATATTGCAGCGTACGGCCCTCGTGTCGGCTTCGAAGTTATCCGGAGCAATATCCAATTACACTCCAATCGAAAGTTAACCTACTGGCGCCTGTTCCGTATCATGGATCTCCCCCCAGAAATCATCTCCAATATCTTCCACCTCGTCGTGTGGTCTTCAAGCCACCCTCTGGAAGGTGTAAAACAACGCTTGTACCTGACCTGGGTTTGCAAAGCTTGGCGGCGCCTAATGACCGCGGACCCAATCATCTGGAACGCAATCTGGTTCCATGACGCACCTCCGTATGATAGATCTTGGGAGTGGTTCGAACGGGCAGGATCGGCTCGCTTGGACATACGACTCAACGAGGTCGATCCTAAAATGACCAAAGCAGAAGACCCTCTGCCAAAGTTCACTGCCGAGCTGATGTCAGACGTACTCGACAGACTCTTCACCAAACTCTCCCAGATTCGTATGCTCGTTGTCATCGTCAACTCCTGGCCTCCCGCACTTACTGTCATCCAGAAACTACAAGCCGCTGGCAACGCAGGGATACCCATCAACATCGAGCGCCTCGAGATTCACCGTTCCGGTGTTCCCTATGTCTGGATTGGGCCTGGATTTGATACCCAAGGACACCGCGACCCTGCTATTTTGTTTGGTGGTCAGACGAAACACCTGCGATATCTTTGCTTGTCGGGCATCCATATCGACTTCAATGACTCCCCGATCTCCAATCTCACGACGCTCGACCTTCGGCATATAGCAATGGAATCATCTCCTACCCTTTCACGCTTCAGGGAAATTCTGAAGCATTCCCCCGGCTTGGATAAGCTCATGCTAGACGGGTGCGGTCCTCAGCCAGAATCAAAGTGGCTTGACCACGCCGCCGTCGAGCTCCCAAATCTACGGACTTTAACGCTCGGCTCTTTCAACAGTTCCTACGCGTGCTTCATCGTCGCACAAATCAACGGACCTCGTCTTCGTGACCTGTCCCTGATGAATCTGGTTGGCGGCGACTATATTCCTCTGATCGCCGCGTTGACGCGGAAGTTTATGCAAGTGCGACTATTATCGTTATACAACATCGAGCTGGAGATGAACGCTGCAGGAAAACGAACGGTTGTTAGATGGCTGGAATCGATGCCCGAGATCGGGTATGCGCGACTGTCTCGGATAAAACCAGAGGTCCTCAACATGTTCGGGGAGAACCCTATCAATTATCGCAAACCCGTAGAACGCGGTTCGTCTTCGTCGAGTGCGCTCCACTCCACCCCTGCAAGCCACGTCCTCTGTCCAAAGTTTCAATGTATGGAGGTCCAGGGCCTGAAGGCTGAGACGATCGCAGAGTTTTGTCGTTTGAGGAAGCATGTAGGGGTGCCGATGAAGAAGATGTACTTGAATACCCCCTGGATGGAGGGTTTGTCACCGGATGATATCAAACTATTACAGCAGGAGTCAGCACTTTATGTCGCTCCAATTGGGGCGAACACGGAGGAGGAGAACATACTACTGGCGGGAGGGTGGGATGCATGACGATACTTGAACTATTCGGAGACGATATAATCTGGGGATTTACTGTAATATCTAGTTTTAACATTACCAAAAGACTAAGGACAGATAAAATCTGGACTGAAACCCTTTTAGGGTCCAGGAATAAGACAGACTGCATACTAGGGATTATATTAGCCGGACTCTCCACAATGTTGTGGGGTTCAAGTACATTTGCGATAATACTACCGACTACAAGAATGGTCTAACTGGGTCATACAAAAACGCTTGGATACAATCCTTCGCCAACTTCCAATTCTGTTCATGGCCTTCACTACAAAGCTGAATCCAGAACATTGAATGGTAGAGCACGTCACCTATTGTACTCTATTAGGTAAGTATGCCATCGAGCAGAATACCCACCGACGATGATGAGTCCAATTGCATGTCGACGACCAACGCGAGCGGAAAACATTTCCGCTGCATAATTACCAACCTGGACGATGGAACCGTGGGCCTTTTTGTCATTAATCCTTGAGCGTTTTGGTTCAGATGTAGAGGGACTGAGGTGCCCGGAAATCCGTTTACGATCGTCTGAATCGATCGGCATGGCCTGCTCATGCTGACGATCAGACCGTCCGACTTTAAAAATGGTTATTGTAAATCAATACGTTGTGAAAGTACTCAACGGGCCCGAGGGGACGCAGTGGATGATTGGCATTAGACGACAGGTCAACAACATGAAAGCAGATAAATAAAATCACTACCCCATCGAAGGTCTTTAACCTCGAGCTCCTGGAGAAACAAGAGGGCAGTGTTGGCTGCTCTGACGAAGAGAGGGTATAGTTTATCCTCCGAGTCGGTCTCTTTGTATATCCTTTAACTACAAGAACTGATCAGAATTCGTCACGAAGTCGTGTCATCATTCTCCCTGACTTTGCACGACTTTACCGTGATTTTCTTATTTTTCGCCTGGGCCCAAGTTGTCGTTGCAGATAGGAAGAAACGTCCTAAGACGCTCCTCGAACAAGCGCGTCTTGCGATCTTCTTCGTCGAACAACCCCTCTCGCTCCTTACTAGAACCCATGAGCAAGTATCTCAGCATGTCATCAATAGAGCAGTTTTGAAATTCTTCGATGTCTGGCGTGATCCATGGGGGAATATCGGGCACTTCGTAGCTGTTGAGGCCTCGAGGACAAACACTCACTCTACCTGGCGAAGCGAACGTACTCGTTTACCACAGCTATATATTTCGCTTGCGGTCATGCTCAGCAGAGCACGGTCACGGTCAGCTTGCGGTCTGGATCCGGCATTGAGTTGGTCATATGCCAGTGGAACTTCCGACCAGGGACTCGGAGGCTTAGGAAGGTATTAGTACCAACATTACTTACATAATGTGTGGCCGTGCTGCGCCTGCTCATCGGAGGGTCCCGAGATCAAGTCTGCAAGGAGTTGGAGACCGACGAGACGTCGGATGGACCAGGCTTGGAATTTTATGGACCTGGCTGCGGGCTGGGAGACGTATAGCAGGTCATACATGGTGAAAGCCAAAGATGAGGCAATTAACCCCTGACCGCCTCCGTTGTATTGTATTCATCGTCGATACTGAGTGCCTCAAATCGCCCTAGATTCTTAACAGCAGGTTTATCCTCATCCTCATCCTCCTCATCCGACGTAACTCTGATCCTAGAATTGATCCCTTCTTCTTCTTCGCTTGACAGCTCTTCCATATCGCTGTCCTCTTCTTCACTGTCCTCGTCAACAATCTCTGGTTCGTCCCACGCATGATGCACCTGATCCTTGAGCCATATACCATCGGAGCTCGAAGCAGAACTTCCAGGTGGCCAGAACGCCCATGGAATCTTGCCCTCCGCGACCAACCTCAATACTAGTGTATTCACGTCAGTCTGTCAAGGCACGGCTCTAACGTCGTGGAGCAACTCACTGGCGTTCCCAGCCCGATGAATATCCGGTCTCCCAGCCTTGGCAGTGACCCACCCCTTCTTGTTAGCGTAGGCAGTCATGATGTCGTTCGCCGTCCATCGCTGAGTCGGCGCGCTCGACTCAACTTTGGTCTGCTCGAGCGGACGCTGTCCCGGTCTCCAGGTACGCTTGTCCGAAATGGCGTTAGCGGGCGCAGGGTTGGCACGAGCATTGGCCTTTGAGGGGCGATCGTTCGTTGATGCAGATGAGATAGACAGCGAGGGATGTGTGAGCTCTAGAATCTGCTCCAGGGGAAGAAGGCGAGCGAGTTGGTGGACACAGAAAGGCACTGCAGCGACCCGAGAGATCGGAAGAACGCCCGAGAGGACCTATTCTCCAAAGTCAATGCCGTACTGGAAGAGGAAACAAATATACATACTTGAGTATCCATTGGTACGAATGAGGGCATAACGAGTCCTGGACAGTCAACCAGGCGGACGTCCGAGGTCCAGAAGAGGGTTTGAAAATGTTTCGTCTAGTTGTCGATATAGTTAGATAGGTCAACGAGGGGTAGCGCGATCACACACCTTGCCGGGGGTTCGTGATGCACGTACTCGTATGGTTCCGAAAATCGCATTTAAGAGAGACGATTTGCCCACGTTTGGCTGTCCTGTGAAAGCAAAAGTCGTATCGGTAGACACCCACGAGACCACAATTACCCCATACCAATGACCCCGACCGTCAGAAACTCGGGTTCCTTCCACTCGTGGACATCGCCCGTCTGTTCATTTTCGCTGTCCGAGACCTCGAAATCATTTGTTTCGTCGGGCTCCCCCTCGTGTTCGACTTCTTGCTCTTTCGGCACTGCAGCGCCACCGACTGCCTTTCCAACTAGGTTGCCTTTCGCGTAAAGGACGGCATCCCAGTCGATGACCCTCTTTACTCTAGGTGTCCATTTATCGATTCTCTGTACTCGTTCCTGCTCTGTTTCCCCGGTACGTGGGGCTGTCACCCGTTCAGGAGGCTGAAGCAGCTGTTGATGGACATTCCGGAGAGTGTGAACCAGTCTTTCCCTGAACGTGCCAGGAAGATGTGGTTCATATCGAGTGGGACCTTGCTCGGTCTGGAGGTGCGATTTTGGAGCATACGCCTCGACGGGGACAATTGGCACGTCAGGATAATTGGCTGCAAGAAAGGATGACCAAGAAGAGGCGCGCTCGGGACCTGAAATGTCCACTTTAGTTAGGACAAATATGACGCGGGGAGCCTTGCAACCCAGGGACTGTTTCGGACGCTGATCTGAGTCTGTCTGCGGGGAAGAGGTGGGAATAGCGAGATAGTCAGAGAGAGAACGGGGGAGATGGAGTGGGGGACAACGGGAATCGAGCAAGACGAGAAGGACCTGGGATATTTCTGTGACGCGCCAGCTGGGTGGTGTTATGGATCCCAGTCTGTATGAGACGAGGAAGTGAGATTGGCTTACAACTGCCTCCAAACTTCGATGTTTCTTTCAAAGTGTGTCGGGGCACGGGGCATCGGGTGGGTTTCCGAATCATCGACATCTGTGACATCGGACGACAGGAGCGGATTTGATATCCGTTGCCATTGGTCGACGACGGTATCCTGCTGTGCGAGCCAGGTGCGAAAGTAAGCCTGCTCGTTTGCGTCGAGCTCTTCCTTGGACATCTGGTACCTCCATCTGGGCCTCTTTGGCACGGAGAGCTGCTGAGCGAGCTCGGAGGTAAACCAATCTTGTCTGAGTAATACGACGTCGCTCTGGATGGATCTCCTGAGGACGATGGAACCTGCGAGGGTTCTGGTGAGTTCTAGAAAGCCCTTGTCGAGCTTTACAAATTGGCTCTGGAGGGATCGCGCGTTCCTGGCTGAGTGATCGGCTGCAAGCCTCGCCTGTGGTGCATGCCGACGGGTCTGTTTGGTGCGTTTCTGTGAATCCAAGAAGGCTCCAGGGACATCGCCGCGTTTGATTGCACGTTTGAGTTTGAGTTGGGCCTTACGTTTTTTTCCGGAGAGAGGTGGCATCTCGACGGGGTGCTTAGTAGGAATGATCGCTGCGGCTTAGAAACCCAGGTCCAGTCCAGGAGGCGATGTCAGCATGCATGACGAATCCAAAGACTCATAAAAGCCCCATCTTAATGTGGATAGCGTATAGCAACCAACAATGTCTTCCAAGCAGAACGTCGTCGTCGTCGGCGCTGGCCCAGCAGGAATAGCTGTAGCCTCAGGACTCTCCAACAAGCTCGCCTCGTCCAGATACCACATCGTCCTCATCAACCCACGCCCATATGCAATACCACTGCCTGCATCCCTGCGCCTCGTCGTGAGCGAGGCATCCAAGCTTGAAGAAAACGCGCTCGTGCCACTCGACCGGCTGTTCAAAAAGGGCAACGGGGAGACCAAGGTCGGCGTCGTCAGGTCCATCGAGCCCAAAGACGCGCAGTCGGGTGGGCAGGTCGTGCTAGAGAGCGGCGAGCGCGTCGCATACGAGATCCTCGTCGTCGCGCCGGGGTCCAAGTGGAACAATCCCATCGACATTCCACCGCAGGAAAGCGACGTGCTTCCTTACGTGCGCAACTGGCGCGCCAAGTTTGCGAGCGCCAACCATGTCGTTATCGCTGGCGGTGGCGCAGTTGGCATCGGTAAGCTTTCCCAAAACCCAGGAAACACTCGCTCATTTCTTTGTAAGAGCTCGCTGGCGAACTCAAAGACGAATACCCAGTGCGTCCGACGCTTCCCTCAGATACGGTAAACTGCTGACACGCTTTCAGGACAAGAAAGTGACGATCGTGCAGGGAGGCAGCCAGCTTCTCAACAGCACATACCCAGCAGCTCTCCGCGACGGCCTCGCAAAGCGTCTGGGCGCCCGCGGTGTCGAGCTCATTTTCAACGAATACGTAGACAATATACCCGAACCAGGCAGCGTTGGCCTTGTTACCCGCAGCGGAGCGGTGATATCTGATGCTGATCTCGTCGTACGCACTGCATTTCTCGGGCATGACACCCACCTGATCCCCGCCAATACAGATTTCCGCCCGTGGGCCTTCTCCGAACACCGAGTTCGTCGCCTCTCTCGGTTCATCATCGCTCACCGAGTCGGGTCTGGTTAAAGTCAAGCCGACTCTGCAACTCGTCGAGTACCCCCGCATATTTGCCGCAGGGGACGTCATCGAGTGGGCTGAGCAGAAGCAGGCAGCCAAGACCGCCTCTCATGCTGGTGTAGTTGTCCGAAACGTAGTCAGTTTGCTCGATGGCAAGAGCAATGCTTTGGCCAACTATGGCGGCAGCCCTGAGCTGATCGTCATCACGAATGGCAAGGTGAGCAAGCTTGGTTCGCTTCTACAACGTCGACTGACTACGTCGACAGAACGGTGGGATGGCTTATTTCTCGTTCTTTGGTGGATTTACCCGGGGCGACTTTTTCACGAGGCTCTTGAAGTCGCGGGGTCTCATGCTTGGCATGTTCCGGTCTAGTCTTGGATATTAGTAGTAGCGATGTAATACGTTTCATGTTAGTCGTAATGATATAGCAGTGCCATTGTCTCTTGTCCATCTTCATTCCTTGTCACCGACCAACTCGCACGACATCAAGCCCATCCCACGCCGACTCCACTCAGATGTCATCCATCGCATCCCCGCCACCCTCCGTCGTCATGCCTCCCCGCCCGCTCGAACCTGGCGCGAGCGGTCGACGTCTCCCCATGAGGAACAAGGACTTTTTGAACAAACACGGTCACAGACACCATTCAGTCGACCCAGAAAAGGCCCCTTATCCACTAAGTTACGATAGGCACGTCCTCGAGCTGTGAGTCTGCTAGAAACCCGTGCTTCCCGAGTCCCCCGCTTAGCCCATCCGCGTCTTGTAGCGAGGCTCTGGACCTCAGTCTCTTCTTGCGTGTCGTAAAGTCTGTTTCAGTTGCACCCTTCATCAACGGCCCACCGAGCCGTTCGCTTGATCTCGGATGCGGTGTAGGTCCCTTGCGTTTCGCTCCTCTCTTTTCCCTCATTTATACATCTCTAGGGTGGCACGTGGGTTCTGGAGGCTGCCAAGCAATGGCCAGATTGCCACTTTGTATGTATTATTGACCGAGGAACACCTCCGTCCGTGTTCACGAGCTATCTTTAGGTCGGATTCGACCTCGTCGACGTGCAGCTGCCCCTATCACTCCTACCATCCGGGATCGCCAGACGCATTACATGGTTGCATGGCAACTTGTGAGTGTCATCTCCGTGCAGGTCGTAGAACCACTGACGATATCTCCCAGCTTGACGACCAAGTTGCCCTTTGACGACGATGAGTTTGACTTTGTCCGGATGGATAATCTGGGCAAGGGTATCCCTGAGAACAAGGTCGGTGTTGCCCGCTATCATGCCGTGGCTCTCGCACTCTCTGATATCGTGTCCACAGTGGGGAGTATTGTTCGAAGTAAGTCGCGTGGTCGAGATAACGGATATTCATGACACATTTGCCCAACGATAGGAAGTCCATCGTGTACTCAGTCCAGGTGGTATCGTTGAGGTGATTGAGCATGGTGTGTACGTCCCTTGTCCTTGGTGACGCCTGACGACGGTGTTGTCAGACATCATATTTCCTACCCTCCCAAGTTGGTTCACGGCGCCCCTCCACGTCCGCAATAAACGATCCGACTCGATCCACCATCCGAATAGCATGCATCACCGAGAAGAAACGCCTCCGCCTTCATCGGGAGACTCGAAACCATTGCCACACGACCACGCATTGCTCGAAAGTTTGTACTATGGAGTATTTGAAAATCGGTTCATTAATTTACGACCCACTGGTGGGTAACTCCGCCTCGCGCTGCCGTGGCAGGCATATTGACCAGACATGAAGCTGTCCTTCCCATTCACTTCACATCCACATTTCGGCATGTGATCTCTGGACCGATCGTGTATTTCCGTATGCCTGCGATTCCACCCCTACAAGCACTCCCGCAACCGTTGCCGACCAACGCGTTGTTGTTGAGTGGGGACGCCGATAAATCCGAGTCGGCCTGTCAGCCGACTGCTACGCAACCGTGCTCTGTTTCTTTTTCCTCATCTACAGATTCGAGACGAACGAGCCAATCAACAGAAAAGTCATCTCTGTTTGAGCGCAACTATCCCATATCGGACGCGAACACACAGCTGTCCAGCCATTGCGGTGACCCCCCTTCCTCTCCTAGTCTGGGGCCAGTTGGACAGGGCACCAAGTTGCCGCTGTATTTTATAGACTCGTCGTCTGCTGAAAGCACGACGGGATGTGGGGCCGACTCGTTCCTGATGGCCCCGCTGGGGGAGGTTGACAAGCTGAACGAGAGCATGCTCGCAATGCAACTGTATCACAGCTACCAAAGCGTGCTAGCTAGTCAAGAGTCGATGTGGGAAGAGCTCATGGATAGGATGAGGAATCGACCGAGCGAACTGACCGAGTTGGGGTGGGTGAGCGATCTGGAATTGAGTGAATTGGAGAGCAGGGCGAGGTTTGAAGTGCTCGTCGAACGATATAAGCGGTGAGTGGGTGACTCTGCACGGTGACTCTCATATTGAAAGGATGTAGGGACATGCAAGCACGGGTATCGCTCTGGTGTTCGTTGGCTGATTTGGGATGGCCAGTCCCCCCACGTGAAGCACTGTCGAAAGCAGAGCTGGTGGAGGAAGAAAGGTTGCATAACGCGATGCTAGAGGCGAGGCAATTCGCAAGCGTTGATGACGTGCAAGCGTATTGCCGTTCTTTGCGCGCTCTAGTGGGCACGAAGAGCTGCTGAGATCACATCACATCGATTTCTCTTATCTTTATTGATGCTGGCCATTTGGACACACCTGTAGCGATCAGTATACCTTGACGATATGATACCTAGCAATATGTATGTATTAGAACGCCCTTCCCTGTATGCAAGGACCGATTGGCTTTCGGTTCTTGCGTATGGAGAAGGGAGTACTTCTGACTCGGACGCGGAAATTGCCGAGAGTTGTGGCTGCTGCATTTTTTGTTTCTGAACAAGTTTTTTGTGTGAAGCATATGCCATCAAAAAACAAGTCAAAGTACGCAAAATCAGCGTCACGGAAGAAAAAGAACGCAAATGTAGCGCACACTTCGACGTGGAGCTGGTCCTTGCTAACCGATCAAACCACCACTGAACTACCGCCAATATTCACGAGGGACGGCAGGTGCGTCTTAGTTCGTCACGTACCCGACAGACAGACCTACTTGACGTTCGATACAGCCATTTCTTCTCCATCGTCGGTTCAGCCATCAAGATCTATTCCACCTCATCGGGAAAGATCATATCCACCCTCCCCGGATCCCAGGACGAGGGCCACACCGACGTCATCACCTCCGCAGTGCTCAGTCCACAAAACGCGTTTCAGCTGATCACCGCATCGCTCGACGGAACGCTCAAGGTATGGGACTTGCTCGAAGGTGTCCTGTTGCGCACGATCGACCTCGACCAGCCCATACATCACGTGTGCTCCCACGAGAAAATCAGGGACCATCTCTTCGTCGCCGCCCTCAAGAGCAGAACAAGCTCCAAGGATGCGCGTGAGTCTCCCACAGGCATCTTTTTCGGACACAGCTGCTCATCCTTTGCAGCGCCACTTACCCCCCGGCCCGGTCAGGCCAACGACCCTCCAGACAAGAGTTGCATCGTGCTCCGCGTTTCCCTCAAAACCCAAGGCACTGGCAGCCCAAGCAAGGCTTTGAAGCCGTTCCAGGTCGTGCCGATCGGAAAAACCAGAGAGACGGCCGGCCTCGTCATCTCCGCCAGCGGAGAACGACTGATCGCCATCGCCGGACATAAAGCATACGTCGCCCACCTCTCCAACCTCAAGTCCGGGTTCACCAAGTTTGTGTCTCCGGATGTCCTCACCTGTCTCGCCGCGCACCCGTTCGAGGACTATTTTGCAACCGGCGACGCCAAGGGTGTCGTGCGACTGTGGTACTGTCTCGATCCCAAGCTTGTCAAGGTGGTCGGCGTAGAAAAGAAGTCGCAGACGTCGACGCTTCATTGGCACGCACACGCCGTCTCGTCCGTCGCTTTTACCACCAACGGCGCCTATTTGCTGAGCGGTGGTGAAGAGTCCGTCGTGGTCATATGGCAACTGCATTCCGGCAAACGCGAATTCGTCCCTCGAGTTGGCTCTCCGATAAAAAATATCGTCGTCTCACCACCGAGGGAAGCAGAGGAAGAGTATCTTTTGGGTCTCGCCGACGCCAGCTACGCGTTCGTAAGCTCCTCCACCCTCAAGCTTTCTCGTGTTTTTGCCCGGATCAAACTAGGTACACCTACATCTTATCTGTCAAACGTACGACGCCTCACCATGATGCAGATCCACTTGTATCGAATTCCCGGCCATCCTCGTCCTCAACACCCCTCGCATTCCATCAGCCCTCGGAAACACTCATCCTTCCTTCCTCTCATCCCTCCTCTCTTCAAACCTACTCTCCGTCCACGTTTTCTCTCGTAGCCGAACTCGAAGTTTCGCCTTCAAATCGCGTTTCCAGACGTGAGGAGAAAGCCCTTGAGCCTGCTCGTGTTGAACGCGCTGTTGTTTCTTTCACTGGCGAATGGATGGCAACGATCGACAGGCGGGAAGGTGACGAGTCATTCCGTGGCGAGATGTACCTCAAATTCTGGTACTGGGATAAGAAAACAGCGTTTTGGATACTGAACACGAGGATCGATCGACCGCATGGGTTGGCCAAAGTCACTTCGTTATCATTTCGTCCAGGAGTGGAGGATGTGCAAGTCGTAACCACGGGGGAGGACGGGAACGTGAAGACATGGCGAATACGAAGGACGAGGGACAAGAAGGGGCGTGAAGAAGGTGAGCCTTCTTGCCGATCCGTTGAGATCGCAAGTCGAACCCTAATTTACGATGGCAGTTTCATGGACGTCGAGATCAAGTTTCAGTCTCAGATCTGATATCCCTAGACACATATCGTGGTCGCACGATGGATCTGTCATGGCTGTGCCTGTCGGCGGATCCGTCGTGCTATACGATCCTGATACCAACGCTGTCCGGCAAGCGTTCATTATACAAGAGTGCCGTCAACCATGTGAAGCCCACTTCATTGGCAAAAGGTACTTGGCTGTCGTGGGAGGGGTAGACTTGGCCGTTTGGGACGTTGTTTCTCAGTCAGGTGCCCATTTCTCCCCACCATCGTCATGACATGCCGTTGACGATTTATGGTCCTAGTAACCTGGCATCAAAGAAACCGGTATCGTTATAGCATGATTATCTCGCATCCTCACCATGATACCTTCATCACGATTCATTCCAAGGTCCTAGACTCAACGTCGTCAACGATCACACTTTTCCGCACCGCTTCTCCCACCCCACTCATGGAACACACCTTTCCATTCGGCATTCTTAACATCACCTGGTTTTACCAATCGCCATCGAAGCTTTCCACCGACTTCTCTCTAGTCGCTCTAACGCACAAATATAGCGTCGTAGTCATGGGCAACGACGTTGTTCTCCCTGAAGACCCTGGAGCGTCCGCCAAGTCGCTTCAGAAGCGCCCCACCGCTCCACAAAGATCGTTGTTCGAAGAAATGTTTGGCGTTTCTGCCATCACTCCCCTGACAAACCCGGACGTCCAGACTCGGGAAGCAGCGATGGATCTGGGATCGGATGGGGGCGTTTCAGTGCCTTGGAGAAGTAGTGACACGACCAGCTTCTTCGATGCGCCTTCGCATCTTATGCCGCCTATAGAGACGTTCTTCGAGCCTCTGATTGATTCATTTTTGAGACTACGGACTATGGACGACGAGACTCTTGCGGCGCAAGCAGAGGACGGGGTGGCCGAAGCGGACGAAGATATGCAAGCCGAGGCCGAGGCCGAGCTTGTGGTTCCATCGGTGGTGGTGTCTAGCGAAGCAGTTCTCGGTGTGTTCGTCCCATTGTTCAAAGAGATGGCAGGTATGTCTGTTCGATGATCGCTGCTTCACGTTGTGTTTCTCAATCCGGCCACAGGCGCCCCCGATTATGCTTACCGATCGGACAAATCTGGTGTACCACCAAAAACTGTCAACGGGTCAACCCATTTCACCCGTTCTCAGAATCAGAAAAAAAAATGTATCCATTCGGATATCCAACCCCTCTTACCAGACCGATCCATGCCTTTGATCACCGCCACCACCAAAAGTGGTCGAAAACGCAACAGAGCGTCCCTTGGTTGAAAACGCTTTCCATCACGGGCAGGTTACAAAGGGGGTTTGGGATGATAATATTGTCGAGCATTTCATACATTTACACCAGTGCATCCCCTCCGCTAGCACCTTGTCACAATGCAACACTCGAGAGTCATATCTTGTCGGAGATGTAGCCTAGTCGAACGAGGACGGTATGTAGGAGATGGTGCGTCGTCTAGATGTAGCCTTAAAAATCGAACCTGCTACTTTCTGTGCCAGGAATGCTTGAAGCTGAGGAGGAGTAGCACGCCCCTCATCATGTCCGTTAAGGGTTCCGCCTGCACCGTCGTTGATGCGAGGGAGAGCAACGATAACGCCGAGTCCATGCGTCCGTCCTTGGAGGAATCGCTACCGTCTGAAGGCTCGTCGGACTCGAATCTGACAAACCGTTGACTGGATAGCTTGCGACGCTTGGCTTGCCGTTCACAGGCCCATTCCAGCGTTCGTATCCTCTTCCACCTGAGAGACTTTATCTCCTTGTCCTTGTCCTTGTCCCGCCCTCGCCCGTCCGTCCGGTCGCGCTTGTTGCTGTTGACCTCGATAGAACCGGTCACGTTCTCCGACGCGGTCTGCGGGTCGACGTCTTCCATGCCGCTATTCTTGGGTGCCTCTCCGTCCTCGACGGACATCTCGAGGCGCTCTCTCGACCTTGACGTCATCGTGTTCAGAGTGTCGAGCAGAGGTCTAATCCCGACGATCGCGCGGGATGTGATCACGTTGAGCCCTTCGTCCTCCGCCTGCCCCGAACTCGGAGCTGGAGCTGAAGCTGGAGTAGGAGCGGGCGCGGGCGCAGATGTGAGAGCGAGAGCTATAGCAGGAGCCGGAGCCGGAGTCTGAGGAACCGGAACTTGACCGCTCGAAGCCAGCGTGGCGTTGTGCGACGGTGAGGACACACTGCGCAGACACGAAGCGGCGTCCGCATGGGCAGCACTAGCTGCCGTCGTTACCGTCGCCGCCGCCGCCATCGTTGTCTTGCTCGTCGTCCGTCCAGAGAGAGGGGGAGACCTGACTGAAACCGGACCCTGGGGCGGCTGACCCCGCTTGGACGTCTGCCGTTTGTTCTGGAACCAGATCGTGACGGTCTTGTAATCCCTGCGTGGAGGGGACGCGCAATCGAGTGGGAGGCCCTCACACATGGTGGATCGATGACTCACATGCCCAGCTCGACCGCGAGGTCCTTTTTTTGCTGACGGGATGGGTGGGTGTTTCGTCTGAACATGTCTTCGAGGCGGGCGAGTTCTGCAGTGGATACGCGGTGGCGAGATTTTTTGTTGCCGGTCGTCGTCGTCTTCGAGATACTACCGTTGTCGCGCGGGCCGCAGAGGTTCTCTTTGCCGCCGACTGATAGTTGGGCGGCGGCGGCGGTACGACGGGTGCTTCTGGGTGCGGTGCGCATTAGATCTGTCGAAACGTGTAAAATTGTGGGATAGGCTGGACGAGCAATGCGCTCAGGGGGAAAAACTTGGCTCAACGGTGCGGCTAACAGTCATTTGCATCTGTTCATCGAGGCGGGAAGACCCGATATAGGGCCGGAGTTCGGCCCGGGGATAAACCTAGATCTGCGTGGAGCGATCTTGCCAGTGATTGTCAAATGATAGCCTGATGGGCCTTGTCCGTTCGGAGTAGGATACAGTCAACGTCAACGTTACCAACGGGTGGGTTCAAGTCCTCTGACTCGGACGCCGGTGTGGTTCCGGCGGCGAATATCGCATTTAAGAGAGACAACTTGCCCACGTTTGGTTGTCCTGTGAAAGCAAAAGTCGCATTGTAGGCACCCACGAGACTCCTTAATTTTCGTCTTTCACTGGCACGTGTCACACGCCTCGATCTCCAGTCAATTTGACACTGTAACACCTTCTTGTACTCGTCCAAAATGGCGTCGATGATATCGACGAGCCTGGGAACACCTCCATAGCCAAACTTTTTGGAAATATTGGCACGGGGTTTATGGAAGACCATATTCGTCATAGTGAATATATGTGCACGTGATGAGGTTTCAAAGTCACATGACCGCGACGCGATTGTTTGTATTAGTGATCGTTCCTGATGTTCTCCTCCTGACCTCAAACATATGTGCTAGGTAACGACAACGCAGCGCCGTTTGTTCTCTCTTTTTCGTTCGGTGTACATAATGACTACCACCCATTCCCCGTCAGCCTCAACCACCCTGGACCCACTTGACTCCTATGTTCCATATGCCAGGCGGCGTAACACCCCTGCGCAGCTAGATGCCCTCTACAAAATGTTCGAGGCAACTCCGCATCCTACCCGCGCACAACGTCAGGCGCTCGCCAGCGAAACCGGCATGTAGGTTGTTTGGCCCTCCTTTCGGCCTTCCCTAACCAATCCTCTAGGGAACTTAAATCTGTCACCAATTGGTTTCAGAACAGACGTCAAACCGCCAGGAGGAAATCTCTCTCTTTCAACGAAAATAATTATACGAAGATGTATCTTCCGCACAGTCCTTCACGTCATCGACACCGGCGTTCAAAGACACCACTCGATCGCTCCAAAATCTCGCTCGATCATATCGCTGCGCTCTCGGAACGCCCAAGCTTGACTTTGCAGATGAACTCGCAACGACTACCGCTCACTCCGCGCAAGAGTAACGTCCAACAGAGGAAACCATCGAGCCCGGAGCTCTGGACACATATGCTATCATCCCCTGTCGTTCCTCCGTCTTCTCCGGATACGGAGGAGGCTCGTTTGGCGGTTCTATCGTCGCGAGCCAAGAGACTTTTTCCCTTGGACTGGGCTTGTCTCAAAGCGCGGCAGAAGAAATGGATCGACGAAGATGCAGACGGGTTGCCCACGCGTCCTGCGTCGAGATGTTGTGGAGTGGTCGAGGAAGACGGGACAGGGCCAGATGTAATCAATCTCCGGACCGGCACCACTACACACAGCGATTCCTTGAGCTTGAACAAGGACTATACCATATTCACCCGTCCCAATCTGGCGCCGCAGTTCGAAGACGTGGAAGCAGCCATGACCCTCCTGGGCTTCAAGATGTCGTCGTGATCGACACCAGTCATCGTTGGAGCCCAATTTGGGTAACTGTTATCGTATTCTATTCTAATTATTCTTCAGTATTTGCCGTTTCGTAGCCAGCTGTTGTTTGTGTTCTGGTACTCCGACTCCGTACGCTTTCTCGGTTGCACGTACTGTGGCGGGTCGGACAACATGTTTTACTTTTAGATTGTGCATTTTATCCACGCTGGGTTGTAGACAACATTCATGTAGTAGGATCTTTGCTGTCAAACTTGTCTATCGCGTCTGCAAATGAGATCTGATATTTTCACGATCGATCGACCAGGTGACGACGGTTGGCTTGGAAAAGATGCTACACGGTGCTGGGAGAAAAGGTTGTCCTTTTTGTTTGGCGAACCGTGGCGCTTCCAAGCTGGTGAAGGCCATGAACAGAATTGGAAGTTGGCGAAGAAGTGCATCAGTGCATCAATATTGAGGAATGCATTGAACAGAGCCGATGATGGTCCCCTTCAACCTTTGGATATCGATACGGCATTCGAAATCCTTTTGGATGGCCCAGTTGGACCATTTTTGTAGCCCGTAGTGTCTTTCTAGTTGTTGATGTGTATGAGACTATTTGTGATTGGTTTGTACTCGTGCATCCGTTGCCTTTGTTTGATGATAAAATATTTGCAGGATTGATCAAGGCGCCCCAACATGGTGCCCTGTATCCTTTGAATATGTGAATAATCCAAACTGATTAGATTTACAATTGAATACCCAAAGATCCATCCTATAAAATCCTCATCCAACTAGAGTGGTCAGCAAGTCCGACTTGGACCTGCTCTTCATTTCCCCCCGAAAATATTCGTCCGTACCAGTCCTCACCACCAGCATCGAAGACGTACGTGTCATGTCCGGTTGCCTCCCGACAAAAGGCATGACGCTCTCCTTGCCTTCTCTCGCCTGCTCATACATGCGGTGCGGCAACGTGTTTGACCTCAAGTGCTTGGGCGGCGTGCTCTCTTCCTGTGGATGCAAGTGAGTCATCGCCTCCGGCAGTGACGCAAGGCGCTGGCCACGAGGTCCACGCGGTCCAAATTGGGATCCTACCGATCCCGAAGCCGTCAGTTGCCCCACCCCCGCAACAAAGTCGTGTATCCGCGAATCGGTACCAATGGCACGATCGATCTCGTCCAAAGATACGGCAACGTTCAAACGTTGCGTAATCGTACTTGTCGAGTCGGATGTGGCGTAGTCGGACGGCGAACCTCCACTTCCAGAGGCGGTAGCCTGAGAAGCGATGGACTTTTGGGTCGAGTCTGACGCAATCTCGCCTTCTTGCGCCACTACCGTCATATCTGTGCTGGAGTACTTCATTCCGGGCACAGTTTCTTCAGCAGCTTGATCATTGTACCGAGACTTCCGATACCAGGTCTCACTGCGTCCGAGCTGCGGCTTGGCACGGAGTCGCCCGTCCAAATGTGAAATGGCGGATGTAGGTGGGGGATCAATGGAGAGGAAGTTGATGATTCTGATCGGCAAGGTGACTTCGACGTCAGAGGACAATCCGCCTGTGGTAACGTTGACGTTGAGGGTGTATTCTACTTCTAGCAACCTCACGCGAGTCACGGACAAGGCATCGGGCTATCATTCGACAATCAAGATCGCTCCACGCAGATCCAGTGGGGAAACAGACTCACAGGCAGGACAATGTGATGCACAAAATCTGCTGTATCTCCGGGCCGAACTCCAGTCCACCACCCTTTTGCGCTCGCATAGCCCTTTGCGCACTTTTGGCCCATCACGAGCACACTCCCAGCGACCACTTTGGTCATCGTCACCGTCTCGCACGCATCCGGATCGGTATCACTGATCCCCTTTCGTCCGCCGAGCGGCTTGAAGACGGTAGTCGTTCTCAGAAGGGTAATCGACGCTCCCTTGACCGTCTTCTTTGACTCGTTGACGACCCGGAGGTGAATTGCGCATCGTTGCCCCGCCACCCAGTAAAGCCGGTGCATCGCTGCGCTCAGCCTGACTTTCCCGCTACCTCCCATGAATACGGTCTTTGCAGCCTCGCTCACCAATGGACGCGGTGCAGGCGATAGCTTTGAAGAAAAAGAAAGGCGAGGCCAGATCTCGCAGGACCGATAAAAATGAGCAACTGATTCTGCCAAGGTTTCTGGTTCTTTGAGCCTGAGTGAAGCCATTGCGAAATATCTAAGCGCTACGCCCGAGTGAACGTCCAGGGTGCCCTTGGCGGTTCCGCATGTTCCGTCTGCGGGGAGAATCAGCGAAAAGGGCAGTGTGTGGACGCCCTCCTTTGCC
Organism: Leccinum subgranulosum; assembly: GCA_038091575.1. Taxonomy (NCBI): domain Eukaryota; kingdom Fungi; phylum Basidiomycota; class Agaricomycetes; order Boletales; family Boletaceae; genus Leccinum; species Leccinum subgranulosum. The sequence goes on from JBBPOS010000275.1 coordinate 23,025, forward strand.
TCTGCCCAGCCGTCTGCGTCAGGCGGGCTTGCCAAGACGGAATCCCAAGCGGGTGCGACGTGGGACAAGAGAGTTGTACACTGATAAAACGTGCATCGCGTGTTTCCGTGCGGGATTGCTTCGTACCCCACGACGCGAACCTTTGCTTTAGAAAGAAGGATCGGTGTGTTTTGCTTCTTGTTGGCGTTCTTGCGGACGTGGATCGTGATAATGCCCTTGAGAGGGCTGCCTTGAATGCATGTTTCGCTCTCGAGTACGATATCCATCTCGACGCGAGCACGTGGTTTGGCCTTTTCAAGCGCGAGAGCCTCGGGAGACATCTCATCGTTCTCGACGGAAGAGAAGGCTCCGGAACTGAGAACTCTGTTGAGGGATGGGGGTGGGACGACAGATGAATTTCGCTTGAGGCGAAAGGCAGAGTTTCCGAGGAGGACACGTAGTTCGGAAGTGCTTTTGTGGGGAGGGGCTGAAATCTGCAACAGGGTGTCGCTCGTGAACAGACCGACGCCGTGGTTGACGTCGTCCCCATGTTTTCCTCTGCCTTTGATCGTGCCTTTCCGACTCATCCAGGTACCTCTCCGACCAACTTTATCCTGGATGTCCTCGCGCCATATTTCCTTGCCCGGCTCAAATGGCAGGCTTTCAGCGATCGGAAGAGAGCTTCCACCTGGGGAAAGACGACCTTGGTCGATCCTCTGTCCGACGTGGTACCCTGAGGCGCCTGGCTGTGCGTAGATGTCGAGCTGAACCATGGCGTCACCGGTCTCGGCGAGAAGGAGACCCCGCATGGAGGATATGGAACGGAGAGATGGGATCCAGTTGGATGTGGCCACGTCGGAGAGGCTGGCGTCTTGGTTTACAGGGTATGCGGCGACATCGGAGGGGTTGGCAAGCGTTCCAGATCGATCGATGGGGGGTAAAATGAAAGAGGAAGTCGTCGAGGACGTAACGAGGGTCGATGAGGGGATGGTGGACAGGTTTGGTGCGAGGGAGACGGATGGTCTGTGTCCAGGTGCAGGATGGACGCGGTAGGCTGTTGCCGAGTGCAACATTACACGTTGGTTGTTGACGATCGCTGATGGGTGTCGGTTGGCAGATGCTGTAGGACGACTCGGAGAACGCGAAGGAGCGTTTGCGAATTTGCGGTGTTCATTTGGAAGTGAACTGGTCAAGTATGAAGTGTCACCAGATCCGTGGCCATCTCGATCTAGTCCGAGGGCAAACGGTTTACCTTGGAAAGAAAATATTTAGTAGTTTTGACACGAGGACGAAGCCAACCTGTGCAGGCAGTGGAGCAGAAACATAAGGTCGGGATGACGCACAACAAAGACGGAGCGCTTGTTATTACCACGCGTCTGACACGCTGCACCTACGCAGCCGCCGTCCCGAACTCATATAAAACAACCCCTCTCGACAACAACAACGACAACAACAACGATCAGAATGTCTCTCGGATTACCACCAGTGTCGACTGGTCTCAAATCCATCGCTCCGTATCTCCAACGCGCCGAAGAGCTCGTAGAACGCGAACCAGTCGTCGCGTATTGGTGTACGTTGCGTTCTCTTCCTTCCCGACATGTCCTCACACCATCCCAGGTGCATACTACGCCGCGCAGCTCGGTATATCGCTCAAAGAACCAGACCCAAACTCCCGCAACCTCCTCCGCAACCTCGTTGATGCCCTCGAACGCCTCAAGAAAGAGATTGGTCCAAATGACGCCATCGACATCGAACCCGCCAGCGCAGCCTACGTCGAAAACTTTGCATTAAAGGTGTTCCAGATGGCAGACGACGAGGACAGGGGTGGACGTTCGTCAAAGTATCTACCATTTCCCCATCCTTCGACCCGACGGCTCATCCGTATCTCCTCACAGGTCCACAGCCAAGAAGTTCCTGGCAGCTGCCAACTTCTTCGAAGTCCTTCGCGTCTTTCCAACAACTGACGTCTCGGATTCGGTACGTTCATATCCGAACCCTCATCTGCGCTCGTTGACCGCCTCGCAGACAGAAAGCAAGTTGAAATACGCCAAATGGAAGGCCGCAGATATCGCCAAGGCGTTCCGCGAGGGCAGACGCCCAACTCCTGGGCCTGCAGGGTCTCAACTAGGACCTGATCTGGCTCTTTCCTTCCCTTTGTCCGATCAACTCCCCTCAGAGCAGCACCCCCCGACGCCCCCTCGCGAAAGTTCCCCACCCACAAAGTCCTCTCGTTCCCCGAAACGTCAGTCTCCGCCACCTGCCATCTCTTCTGAAGACATCGCCCGCGCGAACCGGCTTCCCATCTATCCCGGTCAAGATAAACACGACAACGAGGGCCTCAGTCCTGGACGCTGGAGTACCACCGCCACCCCCGGTTTTGATCTTGCTAGAACACCAGGGCTAGGCGGCGTAAACAGCACCGGCGGCTCTGACAGGCTCAACAACTGGCAGGAGCATGTCATTGACCCCTTGACGCGTGCCGCAGCCCCCACTCAAGCCGGCAGCAGCAGTCTGAGTACCGCGTGGGTCAGTACTGAGATGGAAGGCGCTGCCAGTGACGATGAACCCGTCAAGGACACTGCCCTCAATGCAGACAGGGGCCGAGGCAGGGTGCGGTTCTCCGAAACCCCAGGCAGCTCTTCGCCTCCCAAACGCGGATCCTCCTCCCCGCCTGTCCGCGCCCAATCACAGATGCGGGGAGTGTCATCGTCACCTCCCAGACTAGTTGATCTTCCACCGGGGTTCGTGCCCACTGGCACCACTTATGTACCCGCCACGGCTGCACCCTCAACGTTTGGCTCTCCTACGTTTGTCGTGCCGCCACTGCCGCCGCCACTGCCCACGTTCTCGCCTAAATCTGTTCCCTTACCGATGTCACCCTCTGCGCCCTCCGTATCGTTGATTGCATCTCCACCCGCGCCCGACCTCATACATGTGCCTCCATATCCGCCCCCACCCCCGCGCGAAGTAGAGGTGACGCCGAAACTCATCGCGAAAGCACAAAAGCACTGCAAGTTCGCGATCTCGGCACTCGATTACGAGGATACCCAACACGCCATCAGAGAGTTGAAGGCTGCGTTAGAGACTTTGGGCGTGCTGCTCTGATGCATCTAATTAAACTGAGACAGAGGACAGACAGGCTGGTTCCTATCATCTTGGTAGTATGTATTTAACCTATGTACTGTATTCATCTTAGTCTTGTACGCGTATCATAAAGGAGCATCGTTACAGTAATTTCAGTTATAATTATCACCTGGTTGCGTTCCACTTGCAGGCTTGCTGTCGGGCACCATGATGCACTACATCATTAAGACGGACTGCATAGGGTTTATGTCAATCACACTCTCCGCGTGTGGGATCATTTACATCTGCAAGAACATTACTGACTACAAGCTTAAGAATGGACTGGCTTATCCAAAAGGATTTCCAATGCCATATCAATATCCATAGGTTGATCATCTCCTCTGTCCAATACAACCTTCAATGCACTGATGCACTCCCTCGCCAACTTCCAGTTATCTTCATGGCCTTCACCAGCTGAAAGGTTCCATCGTCTGTGGTTTACCAAAAAGTCGCACTTTTCCTTCCGGCACCGAGTGGCATCTTTGCCAAGCCATACGTCAAGCGGCCGTTCTTTCTCGTCGCGGGGCTGGCCATTGCCATACTGAAGGCATATCCAGACCAATACCCAGATAAAGGATTCGCAATCGTGTTCGTATGAATGTCTTTTTTCACCTCGAAGCGCGTGATCATCGAGAAGCGCCAGCGCCAATCCGACGAATGCAGCGAAGAGGTAGACGACGAATGTCGACTTCATCGAGGACGGCGTGTTGCAACTGCCATGCACTCTCGTTCCACCGAGAGTGCATGACGGTTACCACACGTTGTCACCCCGCTCTGTCGCTCTTTCACTCTTTGTCGACTCCCAGGCTTGCACTCTCCCTCCGAGTCTCCCTCACCCACACGGAAGCAATGGTGGTACAACGGCGTGCCATCCCGACGAGACAACAAGGACAATGACGACCAAGACAACGACGAGAACAAGACAACGACGACGACGTCGTCGTCGTCGTCCTTACCCCGCCACCATCCTCGTCTCCAACTCTCCACCATCCTCATTTCCAACTCCCCACCCCTGTCCCCACTCCCGTTCTCCCCTGTCCCCCGTCCTCTCGCCCCAGCGCGATGACGACGACGACTCGACTCGACGACAACGTCGTGCTTAGTACCACCACTGTCCTCGTCTTCAATTCACATCTCCAGTGTCCCCATTCTCCCCCTGTCCTCTCGCCCCAGCGTGCACAAGCGACCAAACCGGATGTGACGCGCACGTCATCGATGCCGTTGGTAAGGGCTTGTCCGGACGAATGTTTTACTAGGCCCGGGGGGGAAATGAAGAGCATGAAGTTTGAGAACTCTATAGTGTGAATTCTTTTGGTTTTGCGATTGCGATCGCAAATCTAATTAGTTTGGATTATTCGAGTTACAACACATATTCAAAGGGTAAAAAGACATCTTAGAGTATACTAGTACATTTCCAGACTCATTCCGTCATGGATCTCGTAGTCGGCAAGAGTGATATGATCCTTGTAGATTGTGTACCTTGGAGCGCATGGAGAGTGGGTTGAGAAGGTGACGCAGTCAGTAGGACAATGACTCACCACTTCTTTAGCTGGATCTTCTTATGGTCCGTACCTGTTTGCGCCCCGATAAGTTTCTTGAGATCGCCGACGGTATCATCGGGACTGCATTTGACACGAACTGTCCGACGGTCAGGCGAGGCATGAGTGGGCGAAACAAATGGCAGACCTTTGCGACCGAGACGATCGTTTGCGATAACCTAGAGAAAGTGAGCCAACGCTAGCGAAAGCGACTACGAGCTACGAGCTACGCACTTCGATCAAACTCATATCAAAGGAGTAGTGTGACGTCTGACTCTTCGTGACCGTGACAAACACCTTTGTGAACAATATATGCCAACACGACTTTTGTAACTCTGGTCCACGATCTAGAGCCGACACGTTGTTACGAATGGTAATACTGTCCCTCTCATTCTTTGTTTCGTGCGTTTTACTCATCGTCATCTTCCAGGAAAGCCATTCATCGGACCAACGAAGAGTTGTGGCCTAACTTGGATCGTTCCGCCTCAGCCCGGCTCAGATCTCGCCCAGTACTACCGAACATCAGTTCTGGTGCTCTCGACATCGTCCGCGAATTTCTGAACAAGTACCTGGTCGCGTTGCCGAAAGACGAATGCCTGCACATACACAAGATCCCGGAAACATTCGCACAATGTTGACTGACTGTGGTCGCGTCTTGTTAGTAGTCGGTTCTGAGCTCGTTGTTCATCACATGCGTTCGATTCGCAGCCAGGAACGATGAGGACGCGACCGTCAGACAGCGAGCGATTGAGACGGTGTCAGTCCTACTGCGACGCGTGCTGGCAAAGAACTTTGCAGGATGGGAGGTCATGATCCTCTTTGCTAGTGAAATCAAAGAGAGCGACAAGGTGTTCATGGTGGGTTACTACTAGCTATATATGCGCCGCTGGGCCCGCTGACGGAGGATTGTTCTCGCGGGAGTTCGTGGACATTATTGCGCAGATTCTCGGAGGCTACCTGGTGCGTTCAGGCGACGTCTAGTTCGTTTTGGCGTGCTGACTTGCTCGTTCGCAAGCTGTCATACGGCATCAAGTCCTTCAACTGGCCATCATATACACGGGGAGCATCAACCAGCTCAGCCCCCCGGGGCGCATCTTCTCCGAACAGACCTCTTTCTTGCCTTGGTGAACGTATGTCGATGAGTTTTAATGGCCTAGGAGGTAACTCACTCGTTTCCTAGTTCGTCAAGTCGCCTGAAACGGAACGTTATACGTTCGAAGCGACACTCTTGTTCTCCTTTCTCGCCAACTTTCATCGTTCGGATGCTGCAAAGCTCAATTCGTACCTGCAACACATCCGAGACACTGAGGACATTGAATCGATGGAAAAGATAAGCTGGGCTACAAATTTCGCCTGTGACGCCGCTGTCAGGTATGTATGCGCCAGGGGACGACGTCGGACGTTGGTGTCAATCACTACTGGACTATTTCAGAGGTTACCAAGAGATTTCTGACGACTCCATACCGACATTCACCAAGGCGGTGGGGACATTGATTACTTCTCTGAGACCTGATCGTGCATTTTCTTCGCAACCTCTAGATCCACCACGTGAATTGTTCAAAAACCTGTGAGAAAATCACGCATTTTGTGTATTTAGGCTATTGACAGACGATCGCGACGCGTAGACCCATTGAGGCTTGCGTCTCCCTTCTTCCTATTTTTGAATTTCTCTTCTTCAATCCACTTTTCACGCAAGTCTTTGCGGATGCGCCGCCCTCTACAAGGGGACGCCCCCGTCGAAAATCCCACCGTTGTCGTATACTGTCATCCTCGTACCTATTAACACACGGGACGCGTCTGCCTCGCCGCGGGCGACAGATAGCACATGCGAATCTTGCGATGAACTTGTTATTGATCATGGCTGAGAATGCGAGAGCGATGGAGGTGTTTTGCGGACGTTCCGTACAGCCGATCAGGCAGTGCCGTCAGGTAAGTTGTTCCGCAGGTAGTGCGTGCTTCCGAATATGTACCAGAGATTTCTAATGCGTACTACACATTCGACAAATTAGAGTATGGGTTATACAGAAGAGCATTGAATACTTCATCAGTACTATGTCCCAAGTTTGAGAGCGATCCTCGGATCGAATCAGCAAATCCCGAGTCAGCTTTTCTCCGCAGCAATACCCCAACTTCCTTTGGCCAATTTCTAATTTCGTTCATGGCCAAAGTTTACCAGCTTACAGAGCCCATAGGTTTTCGCTATACAAATTTCTCTCCCGGCACTGAGTGCATCTGCCACGTTGTACAACTCTGAGCTACATTGCAGAACCTATCAGAATTCGTCGTGAAAGTCGTGTCATCATTGACTCCGCCTCATCAACTTGAAATCGTACTATTCTTCGAGGTTCTCTCTGACTTCACACGATTTCGCCTTGATTTTATTATTCTTACTTTTCGCCTTGGGCTCTGCGTTGCATATGGGCAGAACCTTCTCTAGGCACTCCTTGCACAAGCTCATCTTGTGTTTTCAATAACGCTCCCGGTTTCACGAGGATCTCTTTCAATATCTTGTCAACAGATGCCTCTTTGAATGGAGAGGTCTGGCGCGGGTGGGGATGCAGGCGCAGAGGGTAACATCGGTACTAAAGAGAACAGATTTGACGTGACGAGATGAGTCACATGTGACAGACAACCTTTGCTCATGTTGCCAGTCCGAACGGGGCTGAACGTAGCCAACGCGTATCGCCCGTATCCTCACCAACAGCACGCACGCGCGGGACCGAACGTCACAGACGACTACGAACGTGAGCGCTATTTCATACAGATTCACCGACAGCACGTTGACCGTCGTTGCTTCCAGGATGGTACACCGAACCGACTGCGACCAACCGCATGGTGCTCTCGTTGCGTTCCACGATAAATTCCGAGATCGGATGGGCGCTCGATAGATTACACAGACTCTGCACCAACGACCTCTTCATCCTAAAGTCTCTCCCAGGCCTCACGGACGCGCTATTCGAATGGCCCGAGTGGTACGTCAGGGAAGGGCACCTCGAGTCGGAAAATTTCCCCTTTTTTTCACTTTCTGCGGAGTCAGATAGGAAGCGCAGGCACGCCATCGAGTCCCTCTTTGTGCTCCGTAACTCGGCGACGAACGAGCCCAACGCGCTCGAGCTCGCTGAACACCGGCGGACCCAGCCTCTCATTTTCGACGCGCTCACCAACCTCGACTTGACGTCCGACGCCAACACAGAGTTCATGCTTAATATCATCGAGCTCCTGCAGTCCGTCTCTCTCCGCGTCAACCTCCCCCGTCCAGGCTCCGCGCAGGGCGATCCACTCCGCACCCTCGTAGAGATCGCGGGTCGCTCGACCAACCGCACGCTCATCATCTCGGCGCTCACAGTGCTCGGACAGTTATTCATGCACTCTTCAAATTTGTCTCGCATCGAGGCCGACTCGCCAGCTCTCGATGCCGCAATACGATACCTCCCGCTCTTCATGGATAAGCCCCTCGTCGAGGCCTCTTTAAACTACATGTATGCTCATCTGTCCCACCCACCAATGGCAAAGGCTTTCCTCCTCCATCTGTCCATGCCAAGCACGCTGAAGGTCCTCGTCAGTCTTTTGCTCGCGGAACAAGTGGAAGAGGATGTCTCTGTAGACATCACGGGTCCGGTGCGCACGATATCTGCCAACACGACATTTGCAACGCCGGACCATGATCTGACCAGCGAAGAGCTGGATCAGCTCCTGCCCACACCAGAGCCGACGCGCTGTTACGAGTGGTATGTCCTGCTCGTTCGTGTTTCGTGCGTTTAGCTCATGTTGTGTGCCAAGGATGAAGACCATGTTCGTCGCTGAGCCGGATGGCGAGCTCACGCAAGTCGACTTTTGGAACCTTTACAAAGACGCATTCACGCCGCATGTCGAGCATTTTCCTGTGCTCGTGGCATCAGACGTGATCAAGAACGTCAACGTCGTGTTCCCGCAGGCCCAGGCTATGGTGCTTCCTGGTCCGCCCCAGCGATTTATTGTTCGTGGAGTAAGCCGGAGGAAGGAAACGCAAGCAAGTCATCGTTTCAAATGCCACTGGGATAGATCTCAATGCAGTGCAACTCCTTTCTCGAGCACGGGTGAACTGTATGACCACCTGGTCCAACATGTTGATGAGCTCGAAGCGAGTCATCCGTCATGCTCCTGGTCTACATGTGGTGCCGTACAAATGCCCAAGTCGTATCTGAGACTCCATACCCTCACGCACTTGCCAAGCTCACAACCGCCGGCAAGACATCCCTCACAAGATGATAACATTACGATCGCCGTAGAGGATAATTACCCGCTCGTAAATCCGACATTGCGTCCCCCACCGCCACCACGTTCGACGTCAATCAAGTTCCCTCGTCCAGTGGTCGATCCTCCGTCCAGCTCCCTGACTGCGCTACTCATCATCCGTATCCTTTTCCACACATCGTTCGTTGCGAGTGACTTGGCACCCCGGCCGGACGGCGAGCGGTTTGGGTTCCCTGGAGCGGTGGAAGAAGACGAAGGCGAGGTCATGAATGAGGATTATGGAGGTGAGGTGGAGGGGGAGAGGAGGGGTCGCAGGGCATTCATAGGAGTTCGAAGGATGACGGAGGGTGTCAGGATGAAGGACGAAGCCCTTGCCAGTTGGATTGCGGAGATGGTTGATGCAGGATACGATGGATTGTTGCAGTAGCAGAAGCGAATCATGTAACGAATATTGGCACAAAAGTCCGCAGCATTTGGACACCCTTTGCTTTCCGAGTCAATGCATTATCAGAGCGCGTCCGGGCGATCGTTGACCTACGACCTCTCAAACTTGAGGCTTCATTATGCCTTTGCTGACTTTATAGTACACGATTGACGAGTCCTCGGAACAGATCGCAACATAGAGCGAGTCCGCCGGCGTGTCTGCAAGCTGGTTGTCTACAGCATCGGACGCGTCACGGATCCTGCAAGAATTCAAGTAGGTGGGAGGCACGTCGCGTTGGAGACGCACCACAATGTGCTGAGGGACTCTGCAAGCCCACACGGCACGACAATGCACGTCAAGGGCGGCTCGCCTGCAGTCTGTGACCAGGGAAAGGGTCAGCGGCACCATTCGCAAACAGTACTAGATGGTTCTACTCACAAGGGAGGGCCGGAGACCCATGATCGCACCGCGTCCACACTTTGGAAGTTCGAGCGCTCGAACGTCGGTCCATTTCTGTACTGTGTGTGCACCGATGAGTCGGTTTGGGGCACTGGTCACGGTAGTACGTTGGACAGCCTTACCAAGAGTGACGTCGTTGTATGTCTGGGAAAGAGCACCAGCAGATTTCGGATATTTAGTGAAGAGCTCTGCGAGAGGGGGTACTTGCATCATCGTGATCGTGAGTAAAGAGTTCCTTGTCATGAACTAGTTTTTCATAGTCACGGATTGGAACTCGAGAACGCTGAATCACGTGCTTGTATAAGCATCATTGGGTGTGGCTGTGGTGCATGTCACTGACTATACCATCATTCAATATTCAGACTCGCACAGCTGCTGGCATCGAGAGCAACGAATGACACGCCAAGTGCTCTCTGACGCGGAATGTCGAGTGTGCTGAACATTGTCAAATGCGTGACTTCTACCACAGGACGGGGTGGCAGCGTGCCATAATTGTCGAGCAATGATTTTATCACATAGCAGATGGCGATGTTAGACTATCACCGGTCAAAGTTGCCTTGCGACAGGACCTACCTTCAATGGCACTAGGAATCAAAGAAGTGGTCGACTTTCTGAAAATGTAGAATGCAAGGGTCAGCCCAATTTTCCATCAAAGCAGAGGAAATCAAGAATGCTCAAGAAAAAGTTGGCATTTCTGCTTAGAAGGTGGGATGATATTCCTTTTTTTCCCTCGAGTTAATCCTAACGATTTTATGTGTATGTCAGGGCTCTATAAACCGTCTTAATCTGACCGGGTACACATAGAATTTCACTGCCTCGAAAAACCATGTCTACTGTGCGGGAGGAGAACAGCTTCATGCACCTCGTGTCAAGACTTCATGTGTCACTGCACTCGTTGTCCCGCTTCTCGACTTCTTCCCTTCCAATCGTGCTTCCATCATGAGCATGTTTCCGTATGTCTACCTTGCTTGCAAAATGCGCAGTTCGTCCCATTCCTTGTCCAATGTCCTGATTGCAATCTCTGGTTTTGTCGCGACGAACTGGCGTGGTTAGTGCCAAGGCCGACCCCAAAGATACGTCATACAGGTACTGGTGCCGATGAAGGACTTTCGTGGATGCCAAGTAGCGGCAGAGCACACGCTGCCAAGCTAATGCTGTTCGGACTGCAGCGAGGGCCGAGGTGGGCCTGCCAGTGCCGATGGGTGCACCAATGATATCTGTTGGTCGAGGGAAGGGGAGGTTGAAAGTTCAATCATCCGCGAATCGTGCTCATCTGGAGGTAGGGTCTTGTGCGCCTGCAGGTGGTATTGGGTCTGCGATAACTGCAAGAAGGAGCGATCGGTGGCACTTGGTCTCAAGGATTTCCCGCGGTGCAAACGAGTGTATCGCTGGATCGATTGCGAATACCTCCATGTTTGCTGGGAATGCGATCTGACATTGCTGTGCGACGAGAAGAAGATCGGTGTTCGTTCGCACCAGGTCCTTTAGTGGGCGCACGTACATTATACTCTGATTGCCAAATTAATGGGAACATGTCTCTGAGTCACAACTCTTCGGGCAATTCTCGCTAATCTGTATCTATAGTTCGAGCAAATAACGGGGGCTTATGACTGCGAGGGGAGGGTCCGCCGATTTGAAGACCTACTGTCCAGTCAAGTGGTGCCCGCTGTTTCAAACCAGTGCTGGACCATCGCCCATTGTACGTCTCGGCCTTTTTATGCTTTGCCCGTCTGCCTTCCACCTTCAAAGCGTGCGCGCACTGCTGCTCAAAGCGTCAGACAACCGACCAGCTGCCACTTCTCGGCATTGTTCCCCGATTTCACCTGGTCCACACTCCACATGTCCACTCTATAAAATCTAACTCGTTCGCCTCCATGGCGTATAATTCCTCACCACTCGTCCCCATTTTTACGCTATGAACACTCGTCTGATTCTCACTCCTTCTATCTTTCCAGATCGACCTGAAAAACCTTTCAAATATGTTCATCCTATCACCGCCCCGGATGGCAGAGTCGGATACGACCACCCTCTCGAGAACTATTTTGATCCAACCATGGCCACGCGTCTCCTTCCTTCGAAGCCACCGTCTAGAGTATGCACCTGATTCTATTCTCGTCTCAGAGCTTGCTGATGGTAACGCACACTCTAACATTAGCTCTATGACACGGTCGCGCGTGCTCACGATCACCGGTTCGAGATCTCCCAGGACATGGTCGATCCCTCCTGCACCACCCCCCGCCCTCTGATCCTCAATGCACCGGAACGTCGTCGCTCCCTTGCCAAACTCGACGGTAACTCTGCTGATTACCTGGGAATCTCTCGCAACCAGCCAGATTGGCGTTTCCGACGATCCCCTTACGGAGACGTATGCACCACAGTCGGGGTGGCTCCGAACCAAGTCAACGTGCTCGTTCCACACATTCCACCTATCGACACGAGCCTTCCACCCCCTTCGAGAGAGTGGCTCGATGCGAGGTCAAAACAGTTTTTGGCAGAGGCTCAGCGTAATGCCAACAACGATGTTACCATGGATCCCGCACGATCCCTCGCTGAAGACGATAGCGCGTTCTTCGAATACGATACGGATAGTACTTGCGACGGTCCGGTGACGACCCTTCGCCGTGCGTCGGTGCCACAGCCCCCGCAACGACTTCCTCAAACAGAGGTAGAACCGATCACTCGTGACTACGATCATGGTTGGAGCTCGGATTCAGATTCAGATACGGACACGGACATCGATATGTACGACGGTGTCCCTCCCTGCACCCCTCTCACGGGGCCTTGGATAATTCCGCGCAAACGTCCCTCTGTGGTGATGGTTAACGGCAGGGAAGTCGCTATGAACGCTGGCCCCCTCTCTCCCGAGGATGTACAGCCTGGAAAGCGAGAAAGACGACGAATGGAAACTAGGTCTTCGAAGAGGGTTGCGAAGAAGTCCAGGACGCGACACGATGGCGGCAAAACTGTTCCAGGATACTATCATCACCATGTGTTGGATTCTGAGGCAGGTGGTTCCCCTGAACGGGCCTATTGTTGTTTGGCCTGCGGGAAGTGGTACACGCGACCGGACGCATTGAAGCGGCACCTGAAGAGCAAGGCGGCATGCAAGAAGGTTCACGCTGCGAAACACCGCGAAACCGAACGATGAAGCAATGGAAGAAGGACTGACGGAAGGGAACAGTAAGAGGCGGTGTAAAAAGGTCGTGGCGATCATCCTTTTCTTGGTAAGGAAGTGGCGTGCTCCTTCCCCTCGCTCCCTTCCCCCTCGTCTCTTCCGATGCAGTTCTCAAGGAACGTTCGATGCGACGACGGTTTTGATAGAGGTTTCGGGCAATTTTGTCTAAATAATCAGTCAGAGGAACAGCCTGCAGGTTCAGGCTGTACGTCTTGTCGTCCGCTCATTTTTAATCCTTTCTATCATTCTATCTATCATTTCCTTTTTTGGCGCCTTTCCTTTCTTTTATTCATGTCAGTGTTCCGTCCGCTTCTTTCGATGACACAAAACACACGTCCATGTCCTTACATTAGCGGTGCTCAATTAGGCTATTATGAGGCTATGCTTGAGCTACTATCCAAGTCTGAACCACACTGAAATTCAGTTGAATGACCGGAAAGTTCCTGACTGAGTCTGAAAACAACATGCCTGCCTCATGCCTGCCCTCTCGATGCTCTGCATGGCTTCAAGGCTTGACTAACTGGTCTATATTCTCTATTGTCATGGTGGCTGCACAAGGTCAAGCAGCTTCAAAGACTCCTGCCATGAAGACTCCACAAGTTCCTCCAGCAAGAGATGGTGCACCCGCACCTCAGAAGAGATGGCGTGCACGGGGCACAAAAGCTATTACTATTGTACCTACACATCCTGCCCCAGCCCCAGCCCCAACCCCATCATCAGCACCTGCTGCTGCCATCAAGAAATCCTCCACTGCCGCAAACATTGTGTGGAATGCATGACATCTGGACCTACTTGTTGACTGGATTATATCTAGGCTATAGCACGGGTATGACATACCCGCCCAGGTCTCGAGTACGGGTATGTACTGAGTACGAGTACGGGTACTCTGGTCAGATACCCATACCCCAACCCGTACTTCTGGCCGGGTTTTTCGACACCCGATCAGGGTATCAACTGTGTATATATTTTATTTCAATGTTTCAGGTTGTCATTGCAAATATTCCATGACATGGTGACACCCAAGTACGACATGTATTTTTTTTTGCTTTGCTTGGGTTGTGTGCCAACTTGACAGTTCGACACACCAACCATCACCTCCGAGTCCTTTATGCATGGCACAGCTCGAGTTCCTGAATTCGGCCAAGCGGAAACTCAGCGAGAAAGCTCAAGCAGCTCTTGCCAGTGACAACCCGAGCAAGTCTCACAAACGGAAAAACAATGCCGCCGGGAGTAGTTCCTCGGCAGCCAAGAAGTCCCACACTGTCGAAGTCACGGTACCTACAGAGGAGGAGGGGGAAAGCCTATACGAAGACTCAGAAGCTGTTGCCACTGACACAAATGGCTGCCGTGAATACTCACCTCTGATAGTTGAATCCGCGGACGAGCTTGAGCACTTGATGGAACAGTGGATCTCCCCGGTCTATGCATTTTTTCATCCTCAATCCGCAGTTGTTGACATTGATGGACGGCAAGTGCATGAGTTCAGATGTGCCACTCGAGGCTGCAAGGTCAAAATACGTCGTTACACAGACAAGAAAGACGCACGTTCGACCAGCAACTTACGCAAACACGTTCGAGTATGCAAAGAATGGGGCAAAGATATCTTGCAGTCCGCCGATCAGGCAAATAATGCCAACGAGGTAAAGGACAAGCTAATTGGAACATTCCTGCGGGATGGTACCATTATGGCCATGTTCGAAAGGAAGAAAGGGAAACCAACCTACTCACACCGCGGCCAGCATACTCGCGAAGAGACACGGTGGGTCTCTTATTATCCTTTTGGTGGTGCCCGGTGCTAAAAAAATGTGAGTATGGAAATAGTCCGTTGGGTGTCAGAGAATGTGTGCCCATTCGATATCATCAGCGACAACAAGTTCCGCTCCTTGATGAAGACCGGCCGACCGGAGTACTATCTTCCATCACCCTCCATGGTCTCGCGCGATGTCTGGTTTGTGTTCGCACATACATGGCAACGTATTGCCAAGATGCTACAAGAATATAAGGGCAGGGTTAGCTTTACAACAGACGCTTGGACGTCACCGAACCACCGGTCGTTTGTGGCATTTTGCGTGCATATGGAGCGTGAGGGGTCACCGATGACCTTCCCACTGGATGTAATCGAAGTAGCAAAGGTCAGTAATTTTTTAAATACTG
>JBBPOS010000276.1:0-38088 GCA_038091575.1 Leccinum subgranulosum
GAGTGTAGCATGGTGGGAAAATCGGACCAAATCAGACGTCTGGTGGAAGAAATCGGAGAAGGTCAGCTCAAGGAGGTCAGGATTTAGTCTTATTATTGCTTCCTAAAATCAGACATCTTATTAAAGCTCATAGCGCGTCTTATTTTAGTACCGCTAGAGACATCGTTTCCGCAGTGAATGTCGTCTGAGCATCATTTCGTTAACCCTTGATTGAACCCGAGTAAGTTGAGACTCCATAGACTCCATAGTACATAGTCCTAGATCACGATGTCCAAACCTCTGCCGTCTGCCAATTCACCGAACAGCAAACTGATGCTTTCTCCGTTGTGTGTTCTGCGGATGCTCTCCGCGATTGTAGAGGTGATATCTATCGTGATCAGCTTCGGGCACTGCACTTTATGTTCTTTTTGAGGTATCGTGTTGGTAACCTGTCACCCGTCTTAATCCAATGTCTGATCACACCAAAGATACACATACCACAATGTGTTCTAACGGTAGGCTCTGTAGTCTTTCCATGTCTGCTTCCGCAAACAGTCCTGTACCGATGGAATCAGAGTCATATCACATGCAAACAACAAAAACTTACCGTGGGATATTAGTGCGTGGATAGTCTTCGCGCCCTTATCTTTCAATGTGCGCACAGCTAACTCCAGCGTGTGTCCGGTATCAATCATATCGTCTACCAATATAGCAACCTGACCATGCCCATTCGATCAGCCACCAACGATGCTTCAGACATAAAAGGGGACGAACCTTATCTGCTACATCGCCCACCAACAACTCCATTCGCTCGGGTGCACCCTCGGATTTCCCATCCCGCTTTTTATGAATCAAAGCAAACTCCACACCGAGTTTATCCGCGATCGCCGTGACCCTAAAGAACCTTATAAGCACCTGACAGCAAGGACAGGTGTCATCCATTGGGTGAATCTATAATGCACCTTTTCGCACCGCCGGCGTCTGGACTGACGATGATGGAGTCTTTCCACCCGTCGATGCGTGACTTGATGTATGATAACATCAAGGGCTCCGAAAAAAGGTTGTCTACAGGTATGTCGAAGAAGCCTTGTATCTGGCTGGCATGCAGATCCATTGTAATGACGTGGACGCATCCTGCGACGGCCAACATGTTGGCGACCAGCTTAGCCGTGATCGGTGCACGTGACGTGTCCTTCTTGTCCATGCGCGCATACGGAAAACACGGAATGACAGCGGTGATACGACGGGCAGAGGCGGTCTTGCAGGCAGAGATGAGGATAAGGAGCTCCATGAGGCTATCGTTGACGTCGTGACACCCTGACTGGATGATGAAGACATCCTCTTCCCGGATGGATTCGGCTATTTTGACGCTGATCTCGCCGTTGGAGAACTTTTGTGAAGTGCATGGAGTGAGCTGAACTCCAAGCCTGTGGGTGGGGATTAGCAGTCCGTGGACTGCATGCCATGGAAAGGTGCAGCTCACCGCTCAGCCACGGACTGGGCGAGCTCTGGGTGACTATTGCCTGGATTTCGTGTCAATCGTGTACCAGGAACGAGTAAGCGCAACTTGCCCGCAAGTACTCTGATGGAGTTTCCGTGATACATATGGCGGAGCAAAAGCTATGTAAGTAACCTAGCTAATATTTGTCCTGTAAGACACAACAATGCCAAATAACCGACTTAACTTTAGCCCTATAGCGCCGATGGGTTCATCGAAGCAGCGCTCGCTGTCTAGCACGATCGTCATCAAACTCGGTGATTTCACTGTTCGATGAGATCGCTATTTCTAACCATGATACCAGGCACGTCGTCTATCGTACATGAAGAAACACACCAACCTCTCCTCTCGATCTTGTCCTCCGTCGTCGAGACCGTCATTCACCTGCGTAACCTAGGACACAAGGTCGTTCTCGTCAGCTCTGGCGCCATCGGAGTCGGTCTACGCACTATGGCGATTCCACAGCGTCCCAAGAGTCTCTCAAAGAAACAAGTCAGTCGCATCTCTCGCTTGCAACTTTGCCTTCCTCCATTCCCTTTTCAATGCTCACCCGGGTAGCGCAAAGGCACTTTCGGCGATCGGCCAAGGACGACTCATAGCTCTCTGGGACAACTTGTTTGGCCAATTTGACCAGCGGACGGCGCAGATTTTACTGACACGTGGTGACATTTCGGACGTGCGCACGTTTCACATATGTTGTTGAGTTGCTCCCGCGATTGATGTACGCTCCTGGCAGCGGACACGATACTTGAACGCGGTGAATACCATCAGGGAACTTCTGAGCATGGGTGTAGTGCCCATTGTAAATGAAAACGACACAATCTCCGTCAGCGTGCGTTGTTGTTCCCTATTCATCTAATGTAATGTTTGATTGAGGTGGCCGCAGGAAATAAAATTTGGTGACAACGACACGCTTTCTGCGATCACGTCGTCCATGATCCACGCTGATTACTTGTTTCTCCTCACGGACGTTGATGGGCTGTACACGGCGAACCCGCGAAAAGATCAGACGGCGAAAAAAATTGACGTTGTCACGTCGGTCGCAGACATTAGAGCTCAAGGTGATCGCCATCCGTTTGTCGTGTGTGTGGGTTGATCTCGATCAGTGCGACAGTAAGCACTTCTACTCTGGGTTCTAGTTTGGGTACTGGCGGAATGGAGACGAAACTGATCGCGGCAGAAATCGCGACTGGCGCCGGGGTCACGACGATCATCACGTCCAGCAAGCAGCCTTCCACTATCATGGATATCATCGACTACTATACTCAACTTCGGTTCCAGTCCGTCCCTTCGTCTGGCACGACGAGTCCGCTTCCGAAGCTCCAGATGATCGACCTGGACCTTGTTAGCGCAACACTTAGCTTACGACGACCACCCCACACGGTTTTCAAGCCGTCTTCAATACCAATGCGGGATTTAAAAGCGTGGACGAGTCATACTCTGTACCCCGCCGGCGGTATCGTCATCGACAGCGGGGCATATACGGTGTTGTCACGTCGGGAATCTGGAGGGCGATTGCTTCCGGTTGGCGTGCTTGGCGTCCGTGGATCGTTCGCGTCCGGACAGGCGGTGCGAATTCTGATCCAGAGCCTTCCTGAAGGGGCGTTTGGAGAGAATGCGGCGACCCTCACTTATTCTCACGAACCGGAACATGGGATCCCTGCGCTCTCGCGATCGAGCTCATCTTCGTCCATAGCGGATGATCTTGCATCAGATGCACAGACTGTCATGGACGACGACTTTCATACGACGGAGATCGTAGAAGAAAGCGACGGGTGGGACGTGAAGGAGGTGGGTCGGGGACTGGCGAACTACAACTCGGTGCAGATTTCACGGATCAAAGGATTAAATAGGTACGCTGGCATCACAGTAGTTTCATGGCTAATATTTTGACGATCTTTTCGTTAGCTCGCGCATCGCGCCTCTCTTGGGCTATGCAGACACAGAGTATGTGGTCGAAAACATAACGATCAGGAGATGACCGGTGATCGGTGCCGGTGATCGATGATCGGGCTTTGCCAGTCAGCCAGAATGAGATGATCACTACTTGACATTCGCCGAAACATTACATAGAGAAATTTTTCCAGAAGTAGTCCAATTACTTTTTACTTGCACAGGCGTCCTTTGGAGTCTTCCGTTGCTGCAGTAGAAACGACAGTGCTTCTGCAAATCGTCAGTCACTGGACCGGTTTCCCCTGTAATGCGGCTCCATGCGATGCCTCCCTCACCGCTCGAAGTTCATCGACATCATTCATCATTCACAGCCATTTATATTGTTCTGCCGGGTTCGCATTGTGACATTGCCGCTGACAATTTCGTCGAGAAGTCACTTTGCATTCGACGTGTGTGTTAATTCATTTCTTATCCATCCTGAATCATATATCATTCAAGCTACGTTTGTTCTGGAGTGAGTTGGGTTTCAGGTCTCCCTTGAAGCTCCGTTGTGAATGCCTGACCACGCCTTCCGGAAGAACTTGAAACCTTCAACACCTGATATAGATACTATCATGATCATGGCACTGCGAGCGTAACTTGAAATACATTACTTTCATTCAGTCACCACATCAGAACCCCAGCTGAAGCTGGTGGATCAACGAAGGCTATTTATAGAGGGAAATGCCCAGCCGCTTTCCTATTTGTCAAAGGAAAACCAAGTAACTTGATGTGTTTCCCTCTTCTCGTATAACAGTCACTTTTACTTGCAGGGTCGTGAGAAGTTTAGATTCGAAGCTCATCATGCCATAAGCAACACATGTCACCAACCGTACATCTCCTTTGAAAGCATCTACTAAGTGAGTCGTAAATGCGGGGATCGTCGCTGAAATTTCCTTCCACAGACCATCCAGGGAGCCGCAATGTGGGACTCGATTGGAGAGGAGCCCGTGGGAGCGGAAAGCGGTAAGTCGGTAACAGAAGTTCTTCACAGAATGCATCATATAAGTATATATGATGTTTCCAGCGGTATGATCAGGGAAACAGTGCGCTGGTACTAAGTACTTTGATTGGCCGACCCGTAATCTTACCAACCCGGAGATCTGAGCGA
Source organism: Leccinum subgranulosum (assembly GCA_038091575.1). NCBI lineage: Eukaryota > Fungi > Basidiomycota > Agaricomycetes > Boletales > Boletaceae > Leccinum > Leccinum subgranulosum. Next base: position 4,521 of record JBBPOS010000276.1, read on the forward strand.
GCTCCCTGATCAAGGGTCTATTTACATATATAGTCGCTTGCACAATCAAAAGTACGTCATTCCATCTCGACCTTGTCACTTTTCCAGGTGATAAACTTCCATGTAGAGTATTGATAAAAACTACATCCAACGGTATGACACAGCCTTGTCTACTAAAAAGAAGGGTTCTGAGATTCTGGCCTTACCTACGGATTTAGAAGAAACGTAACCAACCAATCAACTTTAACTTTACTCCGTTGGTAAGTTGGTGGGGAGTTTATGAGGGCGTCATTAGGGGGTAACACGATGCACTGGCAACCGTCGGATCATCTTATCTTGCAATTACGTTTCAAAGCTTCCGAAGGCTCAACCTAGAAAATATCTGGTTCGGCGTTTAAACAGTATTGTTCTGCTTCCCCTACCATTCGCCATGGATTCCCTTCCCTCCGTGCTCATCTTCACATACCCAGAACATGGCCAAGCCAATGTAAACCTTGCAACTTCATACGAACTCGCGTTGGCAGGCGTGAATGTTCACATCGCCTCTTTCGCACCTCTCAAAGCCCGCGTCCTGCAACTCCAGGAGCTCGTCGTTCGCCATGCTTCGCGTTCTGGCGGCAAACCTATAGGTTCTGTCACCTTCCGTGAATGCAAGGGAGTCATGTCATACTGGGAAGGCCTCACGAAACATAGTATAAACAGTGATCTCTCCCCGCACCCTCCTGGTGTGTCGGATGCATTGAAAAGCTACTCGATTATAGATATCCTCATCTGTCCTTGGTCCAGTGAGGAATACCTTATGGGTATCGAGGTCATGAAGGAGATTATCACAACGATCAAACCGAATGTGGTGGTGACTGATACGTTGTTCTATCTCGCGCAAGATGCCTGCACACTGTTGGGCCAGAAGTTCATGGTTATATTGCCCAATTCCATCAAGGACGTTGTGGCGAATGTGCAACCCTACGCAGCCATGCTTTGGAAATATCCAGTGTCCGTCATAGATTCTGTTTCCTGACCCTTTCGGCTTGGCTAATACTTATGCCATCCAGCGTGTCGTCAGGATATCCATTTCCTCTCAAGTGGTGGCAGGTTCCCCTCAACATCTATCTCGTTATTCGACTTGTCGTGTATTCAGTGACTTCGCCGCACATGAAAAAAATCCACGCCTTACGCAGTTCTTTTGGGTTGGAACCTACGTTCAAGGGACAACCTTCCTCAACAGTGCCGTATATCTGTCCCTCGCTCGCCGCACTCGACTTCCCCTTCGCAGTCATCCCGCAGGAGTTAACCCTGTGTGGACCTATCGTCATGCCCTTTGATCCTCTGGAGGAGAGTGATCCAGCTTTGATGAAATGGTTGGACAATGGACCAACCGCGATGATCAACCTAGGATCACATGTAGGTTCCAACGAGAAGTTAGCGAGGGAGATGGCTAGCGCAATTCGTATCGCAATGGATTACCATGATAGAAGACAATCCAATATTCAAGTGCTCTGGAAGGCAAAGGCAAGAGGAAATATACACGCCGTGATCGACGAAATTATCGGGAAGGAGGTCAGAGAAGGGAGAGTGAAGATTTTGGCTTGGTTAGATGTAGAGCCAGTTTCGATATTGCAACATCCAAACCTGATTTGCACGGTCCACCACGGAGGGGCGAATTCGTTCTTCGAGGCTATCTGGTAGGATTTGCAATCTTCGCGGTGTACTTGCACTTAGCCCGTCGGACAGGTCCGGCATACCGCACATTGTCCTCCCTGTCTGGTTTGACACATACGAGTATGCAGCCCGCGTCGAGTTCTTGAACGTTGGCATATTCGGGAGTAAAAGCGCTGCGCCGGGTGTTCAGGCAGAGGAATTTGGGGAGGCGCTTGTGAGAGCAACAGGGGACGGTGAGGAAGCTGCGAAGTTCAGAACATCGGCAAAGCGTTTGAAGGAGCTTTGCAGATCAAGGGGAAACGGACGGGAGATTTCGGCAGCAACTATCATGAAGGTGGCTGGCATGAGGAATTGAGATAATATAACTCAAGGATCGAAGGTTCAACGTTCGTGGACATTTAGTAGCGCATCATACGAACAGAATCCATATCCTGCCAATACATTTGGAGAATGTTAACTTGTTGGTAGGCGTATACACTGATAGTAGAACCGCGAGTATCGAAGGGGTCGAAGTAAAGTCGAGAAAAATAGATAATGTCTGGTTCTTCTCAGTTGCGCCTGTGAACTTAGTCGTGTACGTTCAACGAGACCATTCAATGTAAAAGTGTCGTGCTCGGCAGGGGGATACTTGTATGTCAGTGTATGAGTCAGTACACAGAACCGTACCTGCAAGGACGGCTCCCATGTTCCGAGATGATGATAACATTCAAACCTTTGTCGAAGGAGGGAAAAGGGTTCGATAGCGAATAGCGGGCGCAGCATTCTGCTTCATCTCAAAGATATTAAGCGAAATTAGCGAAAAGTTCGTCTGAAGATGCGATCTGAATCTCATCGGGTGCTGTCCAGTCGATGGGTGTCGACACCTCTTGACGGAGCTGAGATGATCGATGAGCCTCCATAATGAGTGAACTTGGAGCTGGCAACGAGCATGCTAAGACACGGAGGTCAATTGTTTGAGCATCTCAATCTACGCACGTGTGGTCACTTCCTCAAGCTGATATATACAGAGTTTTGAGTAGCTCGCCATTCTTCTGAAGCACGCTTTCTACATTGTACTAGGTCCCATGTGCGAGAATTTTGTCAGGAAAACGGCAATAGAAGCATTTTCCACTGAACATATGGAGAAGGGATATGCATGTCGAGAGTTGGCCCATGAAGCTGACGTCGCGTTCAGGCAGAGTAAATGGGAAGGGAAATTGTGTCAGGATGAAGTGGAGCCACTGGGCGTGCGAAGAGAGGATGTGGAATCTGCTGCATGGGCGTGGCCATGCATCGTGGGAAGTGAGATCTAGAGGCGACGTAGCCCAAGTAGGTGGAGCGTTCGCGCTGCGCTGAAACGGGCTCGCAAAGCATTATTAGTTGTTTGTACTACTTTGGTATACCTTGGGGTCCATACTACAACTCACCGTGCAGTTTCGACTCGGAGTAAGTCCTGCACCTTCCAAGTTTTTTGTACCGAATTTCTAGAATGGCGGAGAAACGCAATCCAATAAACCCAAAGACACCAAGAGCCTCATTGTCTCAAATTCTAGGCACACGCCTATTACGTGGGTCAGATTTTGATATTCCACTTTTCAGGTGCTTCGGTGACAGCCTGTCCTGAATCCGAAACCGGATTCACGTTTCTTGGAGCACGTTCCCAAGACAGGCCAATGTGTTACAAGAGTTCATCAAGAAACACGTCCAGTGCATGCGTGGACTAGTGTGCTTCGAAGTTTAGACTATTTCGTGCTTATACTTGGCTTGCACTGGACACGATGTTTTGGCCCACACAATAATGGTCAGTGCCGATGTCTAGACACGTCCGGCAACTTTAATTGTGTACTCAGGCAATACTCAGGCGAAATTACAGTCCGGACGCTCGGCTCAATCTGACAAATATGCAGTCGTCCGTTAGAAAACAAGTGCCTTTCTGCCAAAAGTGGCTTCCGGATTTCTTCGCCGAAGCACAAGGTATTTAAGGAGTTCGAGAAACTGATGGATCCATAGGCACACCAGCTCGCTTTCCCTCCAGACATTCATTTTCGTCTCCATGAAGCTGCTGCTAATCGTCGTCTCCGTACTCGGCCTTGTTATTCCCGTGCTCCCTTACACGGTAAAATACACGGTGTCGTACGATCCTGTCTACGATCAGGGCCACAAGTCCCTCAAAAGTGTTGCCTGCTCGAACGGCGAACACGGCCTCATCACTTCCGGTCACACCACCTTTGGTTCCCTTCCTACCTTCCCTTGCATCGGAGGAGCGCCTCACATAAGGTCCTGGAACTCGCCTTATTGCGGCACATGTTGGCAACTCACATACACTGACAAACACGGTCATGAACATTCCGTCAATGTCACGGCCATCGACACTGGTGATCACGGCTCGGAAGGCTTCAATCTCTCGTTGGAGTGTATGGATGAGCTCACGGGCCGCCATGGTGTGCAACATGGTAGGGTCGGAGTCACCGCGGTCAGGGTTCCGAAGAGTGGGTGCGGCCTATAGAAGAAAAAAGGTGAGCCTAAGTACCATTCAGGTGAACGATGTGTGGTTGATCATGAAAGCGAACAGATCTTGGACCAAGTTCTATGTCGATACCAGTTGGACTCATTCATTCTGTTGAAGGGAGCCTACCGTACTATTCACGCCCCGAATTGCAGCGTCCCGTAAAGTCCTGTCACTCACGTCGAACTGGACATTCTTTGCATTCTCCCCTTACGGTTCCACATTCATTTCCATCTCCCTTATGTTTATTTCACTATCCCACATTCTCCTTCTGACGTCCACGACACCCGTCACTATACTGCAACAGCCACCTTTTACCGGTCTTACCTTCGTTCACTCGTCTTTGTCATATGAGATAAATCCTTTCGTTATCTAATCAGTGCATTCCACGTCTCACGCTATGAAAGATCCTGTCTTGTCACGGTAGTAGATCGAGACATCGGTTATTTCTCATTTAAAATATACTCTTTGTCCCGGTCTTTATAGGCTAACCCAGGCCTAGAACTTGTCACGCACGCATGGTGTGTTTCGTATTCACTGTATGTCTTGAAATGTTATACAGCTCCTATGAGCAACTTAGAATACGATCCGATCCACGGTCGGCAGCGATTTGCCTTCTGGGGTCTGCAAGCATTGATTAATTCACAACGATCCATAGCTTTGCGATCACCCGCGGGCTCTGTCGTGGGGGTGTGAGAAAGATCAGCCCGTTTGAAAACTCTACCCCGACTATACACATATCCGAGTCAAGATGACTTCCATTTACACACCACAGACCAAATCTCTAGAACATTACGACCACGTCAACGATTGTAACATTTTGTGCACCTTTTTTGACCCAACGCAGCGAACGCGAGTCATCGGTCCGTACAGGGAGAAATGCAGCGTCTCCTGAGTAGAAGGTAGACCATGTTGTTCAGGAACTGGCCTAGTTGGTACCTATGGGGAGAACCACGTCGGAAAGTCGAAACTATGAATATTCGATCCGTTAGCGCATTCAAGCTGAACCTAGCACCGTCATAAGAAACAAATAACCACGACATGTGAGTGGAATCTTAACGAATTGCACGATGTCGACGGGTCGACCGTTGGACCTCAGGCCTCAGGGATGAGAAACAGAGGCTCTATTTTTTTCCTAATGAGATGTAGCAAGCTGGGTACGGTGTTCTTTGAAAACCTTGAGATTAGTTATATCGTCCTCTAGCGGAAACATTGAACATCAGCGCAGCTGTGTCATAGTTACATTATAAGTGTACTTTGACAGGAGTTCCGTGCACGTACTAGGGACTGGACCGTGCCTTTGAGAGCGTTCTTTTCAACTTTCAAGTACGGGATTTCTCGCTCTAAGCGTACCTGGAGCGATACAAAATGATACGGACGTGACCTTACACAAATAGCTTTACTAGTACTCACATTGTCGTAGTAGGGTGATAAATATGTCATCGACCTATGTCAACTGATCCACCGCAACCCTTCAAGTCTGTGCTACCCAAGGAGCTACCCAAGGAGGACCAACCCCATGAGCATCATTTACCCCACTGCCCCCTGTCTACATACCACCACCCTCCACGCTGTCAGCTGGCAAGGGGGCCCAGCTTGATCACGGGTATCCAAAATTTCCTTCAACTTCCATGTCAACAGACTCACTGCAGCCCTCTAGGTCTAAGGAGCTAGACAAGGAGGATCAGCCCCATGAGCATCATTCACACGCCCCACTCCCCCCTGTCTACATGCCACCGCCCTCCAGGCTGGCTGGCAAGGGACCTCAGCTCGATGATGGGTATCCAAATTTCCTATCAACTTCCATGTCAACCGACTCACTGCCGCCCTCCAGATCTGTGCCAGCTAAGGAGCCAGCCAAGGAGGACCATGCCACATGAGCATTCAGACGCCCCACCCGCTGTCTATACACCAACGCCCTCCGTGCTGGCTGGCAAGGGGGCCCAGCTCGATCACGGGCATCCAAATTTTCCTTCAACTTCCATGTCAACCGACTCACCGCAGCCCTCCAGGTCTGTGCCAGCTAAGGAGCCAGCCAAGGAGGATGAGCATTCGGACGCCCCATCCAGAGGTTTCTTTCTGCCAACGCCCGAGATGATAGCTGCCTATGTGGCCGAGCGCAAAAGTGGGAATCCAAATATCCCACCAACCTCCGCAATGCCTCATGCCCAGCTCAATCATGGGTATCCAAAATTTCCATCAACTTCCATGTCAACCGACTCACTACAGCCCTCTAGGTCTGTGCCAGCCAAGGAGGTCCAGCCCGATAAGCATTCGGGCGCCCCATCCAGAGGTTTCTTTATACCAACGGCTGCCATGATGGCTAGCTTGAGGACTCATGGGAATCCAAATATCAACTTCCTCACTCCCTCATGCCCAGCTCAATCATGGGTATCAAAAATTTCCATCAACTTCCATATCAACCCACCCACTGCAGTCCTCGAGGGTTGTGCTACCCAAGGGACTAGCCAAGGAGGTCCAGCCCAATGAGCATTCAGATGCCCCACCCGCCTTTTATATACCTTCACGCAACCCAGTGCCCCCTGTCTATATACCACCGCCCTCCATGCCGGCTGGGAAGGGGCCTCAGCTCGATCATGGGTATCCAAATTTCCCATCAACTTCCAAGTTTGTGCCACCCGAGGAACCATCGGAGCAGCTATCCGAGCAGCTATCCGAGGAGCCACCCGACGACGACGAGTCCGACGAGCATACAGTCGGTGCATCCAGAAGTTTCTTTATACCAACGGTCGAGATGATGGCTGCCTATGTGGCGGAGCGCAATAGTGGGAATCCAGATATCCCACCAACCTCCTCACTCCCTCATGCCTCAAACGAGCATCATCCTGGAAAGCGAACCCACGCTGAGATTTCACGGTCTGCAGAAGAAGCTTGCTTCCCTTCACCTCTTAAGAAGACCAAAATGTTACTAACCTCGGTAAGATTTATTATTGTGGATGTGGGCGGCGTCTTGACTGTGCAATTCAGCTATCTGTACCGGTATCGGCGGGGGAGCATCATGCTCATCACAGGTTAGAACTCGCGAAAGCATGCCGGAACACTGCTGCAGCACGCGTACGGTATCGTCACCTACAGCTACAGGAGCTCGACATGATGCGCCTCGTTGCCAAAGACGAATTCGATCAAGCTGAAGCCACCCTCAAGAGTACGCAATGTGAGGTGGACGAGATCGAACGCGATATTGTTCATGAGCAACAGAGATATCATGGCAGCGAACACACTCTAGAAAATTGGCTAAGGAATGCAAGACAGTAAAACAATCATCCAACGCGCCACTCAGAGTTTTCTGGCTCACGATCGTGCAGCGATGAGTAGGATTCTCAGTGTTCATCTTCCCCGCATGTTACTATATTCACTATGATTCCATCTATCTCTGTAGTAATGGTGACGAGACGAGAGAGGTGAAGCAGATAGGGTTATATCAGCACCATGTACAGTCACAACGGCCATATTGCTTGTCCAGAGGGAGCCCATTGTACACAAGAACTAACGCAAATAACAAACCATGATTACTGCACGTTGACTATGCGCACGCTGTCCATCAACTCCTCCAAAGACGTCTCCGCCCGGATCTGGACCTTGATAAAACTGTCCGTCGCGACACGTTTGTACAGCAGACGCTCCCGCGAAGCAAGCAACAGCGCACCAAACGGCTGCTTTAGTCGAACCACCAACCGTAAGGCGCGCATAGCTAGATCAACCTGAGGAACTCCGTCATAGAAATCCGTGTCCAGAAGGGAACCGATCCAAGGGTGAATGAGAACCAAGCCATGCATGGCGACCATGTCGTCGGTGGTTTCGATCCGTACGTCGCCGAGGATGGGCGTGGTAGCATGATAAACATGAACGATCGAGTCCGATTCAGGTTTCGCTGCGATAGCGGTGAGGGATGTCAGGGAGAAAACAAGGCCAGGAAGGTGGAGTCGACCAGTGAGGATTGACAGAGAAGGAAGGCCATATAGTCGTTCGTACAGCTGAACGGCAAGCGAGGGGTCGGGTAAGGATGACTGCAAGGCCATGATCATCTTGTCCATCTCGGCGGTCTCGAGGGGTTGCGGAACGTGAGGGGGCTCGATCTGGTCGTAGACAGTGAGGTCGGCAGGGAGGTAGCTGTTGGCACTACTACTCGAGTTTACACCCCGAGTCCAGGAGAGAAGTGTGACGTCACCCGATTGGGTCAAGATGTGTTCCAGAAGACGACGGACTGCTCGCGTGCCCTCGCCATATATGACCGGGAGTGCGACATCAAAGATACCGAACAGACAGTATGCGATATCCTCCTTCCGCGTTGTTTCGCGCTTCGAAGCGAGGTAAAGCTTCTCGCGCACCCTCGTCAGCCCCGGCTGAAGTGTGGCGAGGGCCTGAGTAGCAAACTGGGTCACCTGTTCCATCTCTGCGAGGATGATGGGTGATTCCCTGTGATTGAATATCTCCAGACCGAGGTACGGCTTCCAATCTTCTGTGTAAAATTGGATAACCTTTGAAGCAACGTACTCCTGATATGTCCACCCGCGCGTGTTCCAGATGCTCTTCCACAAAGACCCAGGCTCCTGCGATTCCGAGAAAACTCCGAGAAGATGGACGATTGTCAGAGCCGCACGACAGTACCACTGGAACATGGCAACAACCGATTCTTGCTGAATTCCCTTGTCGCTCTGGTTAACACAGCACGTGTCGCTCCACGCCCACCTGAAACTGCGAGACTGCACGAGATTGCAGAAATTGATGAGTTTTTCGTTTGTGGGGGATGTGGGGACTAGTCCATAGATAGCGGTGTTCTCGACCATTTGGAATGATGGCTCGGGTGGCTGCCATCTGTGCGAGAACATGACATATTCATAAAACTTTCCCACCTCCCTCTGAATGCGTGCAAGGTCGAGCCGATCGCGTGTTGTCATGAAAGACCGCAGTTCATTGAATATGAGGACTTGTTCGAAAGCCGCAGCTTGCATTGCCTTATCGCAGAGACGACCAGTAGTGGTGTCAATGAGTGCTCGGGGTATATCATGGATGGTTTGCTCAACGATCTGGCGAATGATTGGAGTCGTGTCGAGATAACAATTCCGCATAGCTGTCGACAAAAATCAGCCCACGTCGTATGCGCAACATGAATGAGAATGACTCACCCCGAACTTGTGGGTCGAGTGAATTCTCCATCCTCGAAAGCATCATTTCAAATGCGTCGAATGCCTCCTTGTAACGCCCGAGGCTATGTAATACCGCATGTTTCCTTTTATACCCTTTGTAGTCTGATGAGTCGCGTTCCGTGATCTGATTATACAGTCAGCGCCGTCCACCTGGCGTTCCACGCAGATCAATTTATACCTGAGTGACATTTATGAATTCATTCTCCAAGAATCCTACTCGCGCCTGGCAGCATTTGACTACGATGTCATTGAAATTTGTCGCCCATCCCGTCGGCACACCTTCCGGATGCGAGGGAGTAAGCGACAAGACAGTGGTGTAAGCTGAAAGAGCCTTGTCATGTTTCTTGGAAGTTGACGCCCGATCTCCGATCTCCAGCAGCCTTGATGTGCATCGGTGCGTGAATTCTGAGGGTAGGGACTGAATAAACCATTCTAGGCCAAGATGCACAAGCTCACCTTTCAACCAATCGATGACTGGTTCATTATGCCACAGATCCTCGGTCATCATGTTCGCAATATGCTGTGCAGCATCATATATGCGACCGTCGGCGTATAAAGTTTCACACTCATGCTTCTTGTCGTATATACTGAGGGCATGTTTGCATGTGGTGAATTGGTTTCCGAGTTCTTTGGTGGTGATCTCGAGCTCGTTTATTTTTCGCGCAATGGATGCTGAAAACGGGTCAGAGAGCCGTCAGTCGAGATCGTTCAGAAGGCACCTGAGCTCTTTTCGGGTGGATCAACGTCTGCGCATAGTGCCTTGATGGTCTCGGTCAATCGGTCGACTGAACCTTGAGATACCACAAGCACGCTGCGGAGTTCCTTATCCGATTCGTCGAGATGAGTGATTTTTCGATCTAATAATAGGAGTATTAACGAAGCGGATTTGAAGGCGGAGAGAACGCACCCGCTGATTCATTCTGTCCACGAAGGGACTTGATCATTTCATTGAGGCCTATCTTTTCCTCGTTGGATGCAGCAAGCTGGGCACGTAGTTCCTGAGCAGTTTTCTCGAGATTCGCTATATCGACCTCTGGTGGAATATCAGCACAGCGGAGTGACTTAGATAATAAGCACACTTTGCCACGCCTCCCTAGCACGGAGGGCCACGACCATGTCGTAAATATCCGGTTTTTCAATCTTTAAGCACCGGATTATTTCTCGTTCCAAGCGTGCCTAAGGGGAAATTGATAAGGACGTGATCTTATATGAGTAACGTTACTCACATCGTCCAACCGGTAGGATAAGGGAAGGATGTCATAAAGATTCTGCAGCGTGATTCCCTTCTGTCCAGCGGTCACAATGTCGTAGCTTGGTGAGATGGCCATGGACCAGATGGGGTGGGAGTAGTGGATGACGGTCCCGATTTGTTGATGTGTCGTAGTGTCCCAGAACGAGAGCGATGAATTAGCGGAGGCTACGATGACCGTGTCGTTGTATGCCAGTGCGATACGCCTTGGTTTGTCGTCGCTGTGGATGTGCCATTTCGCGAGTGTCTTCTTGGTGGACACGTCGAGACAGTGAATGTCGCTGTCTCTGGACAAGGCAAAAAGGCGGTTGGAATCGCTTGCCCAGGCGAGGGATTCGTTGGAAGCGGCGGAAATTGAAAAGTCTGCGAGGACGTTACTGTTGTGGTAGATGCGAACAGACTCTTCACTCCACGTGCCAGTGGCGATTAGTTGACCGTCGGGAGAAAACTTGACAGCGACCACCCAGTCGTCGTGTTTGAATGGGCCAAGGAGTCGTTCGCCAGCGGGAAACGACCAGACACTGAGCATTTCGTTATAACCTCTTGTTGCGATTTTCGTCCCATCTGCTGAAACGTCCACCACACCCACCCAACCGTCGGCGCCCTGTGCTTCGAATTTTGTCACCTTTTCGTGAGTTTTCGCATCCCAGACGCTCACTCGACCACTCCCCGTCCCACAGACGATCCACTTGCCATCTTGTGTGACTGCCAAGTCCCAAATTGAACTCCCAATGTCCATTGGCTTCCCCACCTCCTTTCCATCCTCCACTCGCCATTCTCGAATCTTTCCTTCATTTCCTGCGCCCACGAGATGCCCCCCCTCGGCAAGAAAAGAGACCAAATTAATCGAATCTTGAGCAGTTTCGATTACGATTGAATTCGCCCCAGTTGCGAGATTGGAGGAGGAGGAGCTTTTTCCGTTCGATTCCTGAGCATTCGTCAGTAACTCTCTTTCGTTGATCGCCAATAGTTGCACCTTCTGACCGGCGTCCAAGGAAAGTGGGACTACCGCCCTACTCGGCTCTGCTGCTCTTATCAACCCCGTTCATGATCGATTGCTCAGGTTGCTCAAGTGCTACTCACCGTTGCTCTTCCAAAAGCGCAACTTGGAAATCATACTGGTTCAGGTTCAAGTAAGTACAAAGAGAATGTCTGGGTCGTTCGCTCACAGTACGCCTTTATCGCCCAATGGCATACACGTGCACGTTCATCCACTCTCGTGCAGTTAGCTGTGCCCTTGGCGCTCGCCTTTATGCGGCGCACGTGCTATCACTATCATTGTGGTCGTGGGGTTTTCTCGATCTTCGATGATCTAAACAAGATAACCCACCTATTGATCAAGGATTTCCAGGTCGGTTTCCCTCATCTCGTTCCGACATTCTTCCGTTCGATGTAAAGCCATGCTTCGGCGTTACTATTTGATCGCTATCGCGTACAACTGCGCTAGCAACGTGATTCACTGAGTTGTAGGCCAACCTCGACTGATGTAGAGTACTCAAGAGACAATTCTTTCACACCGTACGTCCGTTGATCCTTCAGATTGTATGCTCCCAGTGTGTTAACCCTTGGACACCATCAGGGGACACGCCGGCTGCAGACTTGACGCGCATTTTCACATACCCTCCTCCCTTCAACGACATCAATCATCCTGAAGATGAACCACTGGTCGTGTTCGATATTCTAGAAGACACAGAACTCGGAAGTAAGAAACGATGGGTGATACAGAACCTGTTATGAAGGCATGTTCTTTGAAAACACATCCTATATGAACGATCATCTCTCCCTTTCGCTTCGTTCCCATGTTTTTACGGGGTACAGTTCGAAACAAACATACTCATCTCACAACATAACATATCAATTACCACATCCACGTTTTCTTCTCTCTCCCGGACGAGGTCAATTATCAATCAATGTTCTCTGATATGTCACTAGTGTTAGTCGCAGTACTGACTGGCTCGAATGCCCTGGTCTTATTATGAGTGACCGGTCAGACCCGCGTGCACTAACGCGTTCATGTCTGCAATCAATCACGAATGATATAAATTCGGCTGATCATATGCGCGGTCAGCAGATCATTAATCGTTCCTCTCGCTAGTGAAACTCATATCAGTGACAGATGTCGCTCACGCTATCCTCACAGGCAACATAGGAGCAGTCGCCTCCTTCAACGAATTCGGGAAGTGATGCGTGGGGTGCAGCACAGAAAGCTGTACCACAAGCCGGAAAATCGGGCCAAGTTGGTTCTCACTGGTAACGATTCCGCGACCGAGTTCAAGAAAGGAACGTGCGTCCTCCACCTACTAGTCAGGAGGAGTGGGCGTCTCCTTTGTTCTTTGTTTTGAATCTGGAAACAGTTGATCCCATTCCTATGCCAATGTCGAGTAGGGATGACATGGTGCAGAAATTGGTGCCGTTGTGTTCCAAATCCAGTCAAACTCTAAGTTGGGAGTACTCCTTATACTTTTATTCTCTCTTCCTCTAGTCTCCTTTTATACAATTCTGGTCCCCCTCGCTCACTCTGGCGCGTCTCGGATCTGAACATGCACCCCGAAAGTTTGGCCTCCCCTTCGACGTACGATTCACCAAACAGTCTCACATCATTGCTTTCAGCGCCTCCCATTCGTTCTCCTCCTTCAGTGTTCATAGTAAAGCTCATATCTGTCCCGGGACCTAGGTCTTAGACTTCCCCATCTTCCTCTCATGATGTCTTCCCACGACCGCGTCAGAGTATCCGCAACACGCTCCTGCCGTATCCTTGCGCACGCGAAGACACCTGCCACGGACACCACTCTAGCGCACGTTCCACACGAGCTTTTAGTGCATACAGCTCGTCCGCGTCGTAAAATGCCATCTAGTTGCGAAACGACAGCCAAAGGTACAAGACGATTGCCATGGGCAGCCCCTCCAGATGCTTCAACGCATCTTCGCACGAGCGTACCTTCGGCTGGTGGTAGGAATTGCGCATCATCCCTTCTGTGCCCTCTCCAGCACACCCATAAACGGAGCGACGGACAACACAGCGTCGAACTCCACGCGTATCGCATTGGTGTATAGACGGAGGTGCGAGTACATCGAGCGCGATCGGATCTCACTGAATCGGACAATTCTTAACAAGCAGTTTGTCTGACAAGAGCAAATCCCTGGCGTGCGCGTCTCGTTTAGCTGGCTTAACCGGGTCTGTGTGGCAACACGAAAGAGCGGGCGGATGGTCGACGTATGTTAGCTCTCTGCATTACAAGTGACGACGAGACAAGAGACGTAAAACGAAAGAATGAAAAGCTCATATTGGCACCATACAGTAACGACAAAGATATTGCTTGAAAGTCAATCCGAAATGGTAGATATTGCTAGGTCACGAGAGGAGAATATAAAGGAGTCCATCTATATCACGATAACCAAAGCAAATAATAATCCATGATTACTGCACATCGACTATACGCACGTTGTCCATCAACTCCTCCAACGCCGTCTCTGCCCGGATCTGAACGTTGATGAAACTGTCCGTCGCGACACGTTTGTACAGTACGCGCCCCTCCGAAGCAAGCAACAGCGCACCAAACGGCTGCTTCAGTCGAACCACCAGCCGTAAGGCGCGCATGGCTAGATCAAACTGAGGAGTCCCACCGTAGAAATCCGTGTCCAGAAGGGGGCTGATCCAGGGGTGGATGAGCATCAAGCCGTGCATTCCGATCAAGTCGTCGTCGGTCTCAATGCGTACGTCCCCGAGGACAGGCGCAGTCGCATGATAAGCGTGAGCAAAGTCAGATCCACGTTTGGCTGTGATAGGAGTGAGAGAAGTCAAGGAAAACACAAATCCAGGAAGGCGGAGTCGACCGGTGATGATCGAAAGAGGGGGAAGGTCGTACAGCCGCTCGTAAAACTGAACGGCGAGCAAGGGAGGGTCGGGCAAGGATGACTGCAAGTCCATGGTCATCCTGTCCATCTCAGTGTCTTCGATCGGTTGCGGAACGTGAGGGGGCTCGATCTGGTCGTAGACAGTGAGGTCGGCAGGGAGGTAGCTATTGGCACTACCACTCGAGTTTCCAGCCCGAGTCCAGGAGAGGAGTGTGACGCTATCCGATTGAGTCAAGATGTACTCGAGAAGACGACGGACTGCTCGTGTGCCCTCGCCATATATGACTGGGAGTGCGACATCAAAGATACCGAACAGACAGTATGCAATATCTTCTACCCGCGTTGTCTCGCGACTCGAGGCCAAGTACAACTTCTCGCGCACCCTGGTCAGCCCTGGCTGAAGCGTTGCGAGGGCTTGAGTAGCAAAATTGGTTGCCTGTTCCATCTCGGAAAGGATTAGGGGTGATTCCTTGTGGTTGAACAACTCGATACCCAGGTACGGCTTCCAATCTTCGGTATAGAATTGTACGACCTTTGACGCGACGTACTCTTGGTATGTCCATCCACGAGTGTTCCAGATGCTTTTCCACAAATAACCCTTTCTTTTTTTTGGTGATTTGGAGTGAACACCGAGAAGATGAACGATCGTGAGCGCCGCGCGACAATACCACTGAAACATGGCAACAACTGATTCTTGCTGAACTCCCTTGTCGCTTTGGTTGACACAGCACGTATCACTCCATGCCCACCGGAAGTGCCGAGACTGTACGAGCTTGCAGAAGTTGATGAGTTTCTCGTTCGCAGGTGATGCAGGGAGTCCGTAGATTATGGTATTCTCGACCATTTGAAACGATGGCTCAGGTGGCTGCCACCTGTGTGAGAACATCACATATTCATAGAACTTCTCCACCTCCTGCTCGATGCGTGCATAGTCGAGCTGATCAGGGGTAATCATGGAAGATCGCAACTCATTGAACATAGAGCACTCCTCGAAAGCTGCCTGTTGCATTTTCTTATCATAGAGACGACTAGTGGTGGTGTCGATGAGAACATGAGGAATGAGACGGGTTCTCTGCTCGACGACTTTTCGGATCAGTGGAGTCGTATCGAGATAACAACGCCGCATTCCTATCGCCACAAAATCAGCTCGTCTGCGCAACATGAACGAGAACAACTTACTCCGAGCTTGTGGGTCAGTTGATTTCTCCATCTTCGATAACATCGTCTCAAATGCGTCGAATGCCTCCTTGTAACGCCCTAGGCCATGTAATGCTGCATGTTTCCTTGTGTACCTCTCGTAGTAGCGTACCTGGAGCAGCGAAGGTCAATTTGATAAGGACAGGATCTTACACGGGAAACATTACTCACAGTGTCGCGGTAGGGTGAGGGAAGGATGTCATAAAGACTCTGCAACGTGATGCTGTTGGCTCCAGCAGTCACAATGTCGTAGCTTGGTGAGATGGCCATGGAGCAGATGAAGTGGGAGTATTGGATGACGGTCCCGATTTGTTGATGTGTCTTAGTGTCCCAGAATGAGAGTGACGAATTAGCGGACGCTGCGATGACTCTGTCGTTGAATGCCAGTGCGATACACCTTGGTTTGTCGTCGCTGTGAATGGGCCATATTGCGAGCGTCTTCCTGGTGGACACGTTGAGGCAGTGAATGTCGCTGTATTTGGACAAGGCAAAGAGACGGTTGGAGTCGCTTGCCCAGGCGAGGGATTGGTTGCTACTCGAGCCGACCCGAATCGGAAAATCTGCGAGGACGTTGCTGCCGTCGTAGATGCGAACAGACTCGCGGTGAAAATATGTGGCAATGGCGATTAGTCGTCCATCGGGAGAGAACTTTACTGCAACCACAGTATAGTCATGTTTAAATGGGCCAAGGAGTCGCTGGCCATCGGAAAACGACCAGACACTGAGCATCCAGTCATTCGATCCTGTCGCGATTTTCGTGCCATCTGCTGAGACATCCAATGCAGTCACCCAATCCCGGGCCTTGTGTGCCTTGAACTCGAGCACCTTTTCGTGGGTTGTCGCATCCAAGACCATCACTCGACCACTCTTCGTCCCACACGCAATCCACTTGCCATCTTGCGTGACTGCCAGGTCACAGGAAGTACCCCTCCCACTGTCCATTGGCTTCCCCACCTCCTTGCCGTCCTCCACTCGCCATGTTCGGATTTTCTTTTCCTTTCCCGCGCTCATGACGTGCTGCCCATCAGCAAGAAAAGCAATTGAATATATCACATCTTGAGCGACGATTTCGATTGAATTCGCCTTAGTTGCGACATTGGAGGTAGAGCCTTGTCCACTTGATTCCTGAGCATTCATCAGTAACTCTGTTTCGTTGGTCGCCAATGGTCGCACCTGCTGACCGCCGTCCAAGGGAAGTGGGCTGTCGGCCAAACTCGGCTCTGCTGCTCTTGTCAGCCCCGTCCATCGATGGCCTTGCCTACCCATTACTTACCATTTCTCTTCCAAAAACGCAACTTGGAAATCATACTGGGTCAAGTAGAAAGAGAATGTCTTGTCGTTTACTCGCACGCTCGTCCACTCTCACGCAGTAACTTGCCCTGTGCGGGCGGCGGGCGGCGGCGCTCGCCTCCATGCGCACGTGCCATCGCTATTGTAGTCCTGGGTTTCTCCATTCTCGACGATCTAAGCAAGACAACCCACCTATCGATCAAGGATTTCCAGGTCGGTTCTTCTCATCTCGTTCCGACATTATTTCTCCATGAAGCCAGACTTCGGCGTCACTATCTGATTGTTATCTCGCAGAACCGAGCTAACAACAATTCACTGAATTGTAGACCAAGTTTGACTGGTGTACTTAAGAGGCCTATCGTACCCGTCGATTGTGTGCTCCAAACGTACTACTGGTAACCCTCAAATACCATTTTCTGGGAGTGGCCTTTGCTTAAGTGCAAACGGGCTTTAACTGTTAGGCCGAACCTTTGAGGACGAGCATCAAAGAGAAGCGATCGTGGGCATAACAAAGATGAGATCCTCTTCAACGCCTCAAACTACCGCCCCGAACTCTTCGCAACCCTCTTCGCAGCCACCCTCGTCCTCAGTCGATGCTGATATATTTTCCCCAGACCGCATCAGAGCATCCGCAACGCCTTCCTCTCATATCCGTGCGCACGCGAGGACACCTGCCAAAGACACCACTCTAGCACACGCTCCACACGAGCCTTTAGTGCAGACACCTCGTCCGCGTCATGAAATGCCATCGCGTTGCGAAACGACAATAAGAGGTATAGTACGATCACCTTATGCGAACCTCTACGTGCTTCAAAGCCTCTTCGCACGAGCGCACCCTCGGCTGGTGCTCGGAGTTGCGCATCATCCCTTCTGCCCTCTCCAGCACGTATAAACGGAGCGACGGACAACGCCGCGTCGAGCTCCACGCGTACCGCATTTGTGTATAGACCGGGGATCTGCGCGAGTACATCGAGCGCGATTGGATCTGTATTGTGTCAGACAAGAGTACATCCCTGGCGTGCGCGTCCATGAATTCGCTTAGCTCCTATCAGGGTCTGCGTCGCAAGACGAAAGGGCAGGCGGTTGGTCGATATACGTTAGCTCTCTGCATTACAACTTATAAGTGACGACGAGACGATAGGTAAAACGACAGAATGAAAAGTTTATATCGGTACTATACAGTCACGACAAAGATATTGCTTGAAAGCCACTCAGAAATTGTAGATACTGATAGGTCCAGAGGAGAATATAAGAGTTCATCGATATCACAATAACCAAATCAACAATCCACAATTACTGCACGTCGACTATACATACGCTGTCCATCAGCTGCTCCAAGGGTGTCTCTGCTCGGATCTGAACCTTGATAAAGCTGTCCGTCGCGACACGTCTGTACAGAAGGCGCTCCCGCGAAGCAAGCAACAGCGCACCAAACGGCTGCTTCAATCGAACCACAAGTCGTAAGGCGCGCATGGCTAGATCAAACTGAGGAGTCGCGTCGTCAAAATCCCTGTCCACAAGGGGACCAATCCAAGGATGAACGAGGACCAAGCCGTACATTCCGACCAAGTCGTCGGTGGTTTCGATCCGTACGTTGCCAAGGATGGGCGTGGTGGCATGATAAACATGAATCCTCGAGTCCGATCCACGTTTCCCTGCGATAGAAGTAAGGGATGTCAGGGAGAAAACAAATCCAGGAAGGTGGAGTCGACCACTGAGGATTGCGAGAGAAGGAAGGCTATGCAGTCGTTCATACAGCTGAACGGCGAGCGAGGGATCGGGTAACGACGACTGCAAGGCCATGGTCATCCTGTCCATCTCGGCAGTCTCGATCGGTTGCGGGACGTGAGGGGGCTCAATCTGGTCATAGACGGTGAGGTCGGCAGGAAGGTAGCTGTTGGCACTACTACTCGAGTTGCCAGCCCGAGTCCAGGAGAGAAGTGTGACATTACCCGATTGGGTCAAGATGTGCTCGAGAAGACGACGGACTGCTCGTGTGCCCTCTCCATATATGACCGGGAGTGCGACATCAAAGATACCGAATAGACAGTACGCAATATCTTCCTTCCGCGTTGTCTGGCGCTTTGAAGCGAGGTAGAGCTTCTCGCGCACCCTGGTCAGCCCCGGCTGAAGTGTTGCGAGGGCCCGAGTAGTAAATTTGGTTGCCTGTTCCATCTCTGCGAGGATGATAGGCGATTCCTTGTGATTGAACATCTCCAAACCCAGGTACGGCTTCCAATCTTCTGTGTAAAATTGGATGACCCTTGAAGCGACATACTCCTGATATGTCCACCCGCGCGTGTTCCAGATGCTCTTCCACAGAGACCCAGGCTCCTGCGATTCCGAGAAAACTCCGAGAAGATGGACGATTGTCAGAGCCGCACGACAATACCACTGGAACATGGCAACGACCGATTCTTGCTGAACTCCCTTGTCGCTCTGGTTAACACAGCACGTGTCGCTCCACGCCCACCTGAAACTGCGAGACTGCACGAGATTGCAGAACTTGATGAGTTTGTCGACCGTGGGGGATGTGGGTACCAGTCCATAAATAACGGTATTCTCGACCATTTGGAATGATGGCTCGGGTGGCTGCCATCTGTGCGAGAACATGACATATTCATAAAACTTTCCCACCTCCCTCTGAATGCGTGCAAGGTCGAGCCGATCGCGTGTTGTCATGAAAGACCGTAACTCATTGAATATGGGGACTCGTTCGAAAGCCGCAGCTTGCATTGCCTTATCGGAAAGACGACCAGTGGTGGTGTCAATGAGTGCGCGGGGTATGTCTTGAATGGTCTGCTCGACGACCTGGCGAATGATTGGAGTCGTGTCGAGATAACGATTCCGAATGGCTGTCGACAAAAATCAGCCACGTCGTATACGCAACATGAATGAGAATGACTCACCCCGAACTTGTGGGTCGAGTGAATTCTCCATCCTCGACAGCATCGTCTCAAATGCTTCAAATGCTTCCTCATAACGCCCCAGGCTATGTAATATTGCATGTTTCCTTTTGTACCCTTTGTAATTCGATGGGTCGCGTTCTGTGAACTGATTGTACAGTCAGCGCCGTCAACGCTCCCTGCTGTGCGGATCAATCGTACCTGGGTGGTATGTACGAGTTCATCCTCCAACAAGCCCACTCGCGCCTTGCAGCATTTGACTATGATGTCACTAATATTTGTCACCCATCCCGTCAGCACACCTTCCAGATGCGAGGGAGTGAGCGACAAGACAGTGGAATAAGCTGAAAGAGCCTCGTCATGTTTCTGGGAACTTGACGCCTGATCTCCGATCTCAAGAAGCCTTGATGTGCATCGGGGTGTAAATTCTGAGGGTAGGGACTGAATATACTATTCTAGGCCAAGATGCACAAACTCACCTTTCAACCAGTCGATGACTGGTTCGTTATGCCACAGATTCTCAATCATCGCGTTCGCAATATACATAGCACCATATATGCGACCATCGGCGTACAATGTTTCACACTCATGCTTCTTGTGGTATACACTGAGCGCATGTTTGCATGTGGTGAATTGGTTACTGAGTTCTTGGGTGGTGATCTCGAGCTTGTTTATTTTTCGCGTGATGGATTCTGAAAATGGGTCAGATAGCCATCAGTCGTTGATAGTCCAAAACGCACCTGAGCTCTTTTTGGGTTGGTCAACGTCTGCGCGTAGTGCGCTGATGGTCTGTGTCAATCGATCAACTGGGCCTTGAGATGCTACAAGCACGCTGCGGAGTTCTTTACGCGATTCGTCGAGATGAGTGATTTTCCGCTCTAATAGTGGGAGTGTTAACGAAGTGGGGTGGGAGGCGCAGAGAACGCACCTGAGGATTCATTCTGTACGCGAAGGGATTTGATCGTTTCATTGAGGCCTATATTTTCCTCGTTGGATGTAGCAAGCTCATTACGTAGTTCTTGAATAGTGTTCTGGAGATTCACTATATCGTTCTCTGGTGGGAATGAATATCAGCACAGTGGAGTGATTCAGACAATAAGCACACTTTGACGCGCGTCTCTAGCACGGAGGGCCATAAACACGTTATAAATATCAGGGTTTTCAATATTCAAGCACTGGATTTCTCGCTCCAAGTGTTCCTAAGGACAGATTCGTAAGGATGTGATCTTATATGAGCAGCGTTACTCACATCGTCCGTCTGGTATGATGATAAGGGAAGAATGTCATAAAGATTCTGCACCGTGACGTTGTAGTTTCCACCCGCCGCAATGTTGTAGATCGGTGAGACGGTCAAGGATGAGATGACGTGGTGGTGTTCGATAACGTCCCCGATTAGTTGATGTGTCGTAGTGTCCCAGAGTGAGACCGACGAATTAGCGGAGGCTATGATGATTGTGTCATTGAATGTCAGTGCGATACAGCCTGGATCGTCGTCTCTGTGAATGCGCCATTTCGCGAGCGTTGTCTCGGTGGACACGTCGAGGCAGTGAATATTGCAGTCATAGGACAGAACAAAGAGGCGGTTAGAGTCGCTCGCCCAGGCGAGGGATCCGCCGGCAGTGGCGGAGATTGAAAATTCTACGAGGACGTGGTTGTCTTTGTAGATGCGAACAGAGTCGCGAGAATATGTGCCAGTAGCGATGCGTCGTCCGTCGGGAGAGAACTTGACCGCGCCCACATAAAAGTCGTGCTCAAATGCGCCGAGGAGTTGCTCGCCAACGGGAAACGACCAAACACGGAGCATTCCGTCACTCCCTCCAGTCGCCATTTTTGTCCCATCTGCTGGAACGTCCAGTGCTATCACCCAACCTTCGTGTGCTTTCAACACGACCACGCTTTCGCGGGTTTTCGCATCCCAGACGATCACTTGACCGTTCTTCGTCCCACACGCGATCCACTGGCCATCTTGTGTGACTGCCAGGTCAACAATATCGCTCCCAGCGTCCATTGGCTCCCCCACCTCCTGGCCATCCTGCACTCGCCATTGTCGCATTTTCCTTTCCTCTCCCCCGATAACGATATGCTCCCCGTCAGGAAGAAAAGCGACCGCATTTAATATCGAATCTTGAGCAACGATTACGACTGGATTCGCGTCAGTTGCGCCATTGGAGGAAGAACTTTCTCCATTCAATTCCTGAATTTTCGTCAGTCACTCTCTTTTGAATATTGGTCGCCGATGCTCGCACCTGCTGGCCGCCGTTCAAGGGAAGTGGGCTGTCCGCCCTAGTCGACTTTGCTACTCTCGTCAGCCCCGTTCATCGACGGCCTTGCTACTCACCATTCATTTTCCTTGAGCGCAACTCGGAAAATATACCAGTTCAGGTTGAAGTACAAAGAGAATGTCTGGGTCGCTCACTCACAGCAGGCCTTTATCGCCTCGTACACGAAGTTCATCCACTCTTACGCAATTGCCCTGTGCCCTGGGCGCTCGCCTTCATGCCCATGTGCCATCGCTATTTTGGTCGTGATTTTCTGAAATATTCTCGACGATCTAAGCAAGATAACCCACCTATCAATCACGGATTTCCAGGTCGTTCCTCTCATCTCGTCCCGACATTTTTCCCTCTATGTTCTCCATGAAGCCAGGCTTTGGCGTCACTCTTTGATCGTCATATCACAGAACTGAGCTAACAACACAATTCCCTGAATTTGAAACCAACTTCGACTGGCGTATTCAAGAGGCAATTCTTCCTTATCGTACCCGTCCGTTGATATATATCTCTTCGTGAGCAACGATTTCGATTGAATTCGCGTTAGTTGCGACACATTGGAGGTGGTGCTTTTGTCACTCAATTCCTGAGCGTAAGCCTCTATGTTTCGTTGGTCGCCGATGGTCGCACTTGCTGAACGGCGTCCAAGGAAGTGGGCTATCGGCCCTACTGGGCCCTACTGCTCTCGTCTGACAGCCCCGTTCATCAATGGCCTTCAAGTTGCCTACCTACTCACCATTCCTCTTCCAAAAACACAACCTGGAAACTATACTGGGTTAGGTACAAAGATAATATCTTGTTCGTTCACTCGCACGCGTGCACACACATCCACTCTCACGCAGTTGCCCTGGGCCTGGGTCTGGGCGCCGGCGCTCGCCTCCATGCGCACGTGCCATCGCTATTGTAGTCGTGGTTTCCTGGGCCATTCTCGACGATCTAAGCAAGATAACCCACCTATCAACCAAGGATTTCCAGGTCGGTTCATTTCATCTCGTTTCGACATTTTTTCGTCAGATCTTCTCCATGAAGCCAGGTTTCGGCGTCACTATTTGATTGTTATCGCGTAGAATTACGCTAGCAACGTGATTCCCCGAGTTGTAGAGCAACTACTCAAGAGGCAATTCTTCCCTGTCATACCCGTTCGTTGATTCTCCTTCCGATGGTGTGCTCCGAACGTACTAACCCTTGAACAGCAGCAGTGTACACGTCGCCAGCTCAGACTCGACACGCACTCACCACGCACGCACATTTTCACTTACAATCTTCCCTGAAATGACATCGATCATTCTGAAGATGGAACTGTATGAAGCATGTTCGCCATTCTAGAGGACAGAGTGCGGAAGTGAGAAACGAGTGGTGACACAGTACATATCGAGCGGGAGGAATCGATTTCGGGTGCTGGGAGCAGTAGCAACGACCGCAGCACAGAGGCAGTAATATGATCTTTTGTGTAGTGGCTCCCAGGTGACTTGTGAACGGAGTTTACTTTGCTGCGATTTCCAAGCCACCGACTGATTCACTCCGGTCCCATTCTTCAAACCGACTGTCCCATGGACCTTTATGGTGACATCAGGTAATCCCTCTATTTAACCAACAATCCTCGAAATTGAATTCAGTCGGTCAGAGGATAACCGTGATGATAGCAACAGTATTCGCGACGGACGTCACGGTTGACAAAGTTACTTGGCTTGTGAAGGCAATGCGTCGATCACGATGAAAAACACATTGTAACCCTGGTCGTGCGGTGGATGATTTTACTACCCTTGAAGGTGGAGCAACCTTTCAATACCATGTCTCATGCTAGTCTCTCTCGTATCGCTTTACACACTTGCTTTCGTGACTTCATTTCTGCACCATCTTTGAGTGTAATCATGAAAAGAAAAGAAAAGAAAAAGCAACCAGCGCATAGATGTTGAAACCTTGGTAAACGTAGACGCTGTCTGTTCAGCTGCTCGAGCTTGTACAGACCACGATTTCGGCTCATCGCGGATACCTGGCGGTCAGAAACATCCAAGAGACTTATTTGAAATCATGATATGGTCAGTCAGACTCGATTACATCGATTGATTAAAGGAAAGTCACCAGCCTGTCAACATTGCCCCATCCTTGTCCTGGACTCCAAAGGGTGCGTCGTGTTCTATGAAAGGGCGTACGGCAACCTTGATGTGTCTTGAGCCAATCCTGGCCTCGTTTAGGAGCTATATCACCTACCACGAGTCCTCACATGCTCCAAGAACGACAAGAGCACACGGAAAGGCGATATGCGGGACAGCCCGGCACCGAATCTCAGTTCCTGATAAGTTGTATGTGGAAAGATACTCCAATATGTGAGAGAAATCGATGATCGAGGTGATGGCGAGACGACGCGAACTGGGACATGCCCACGCGAGGACCTGAAAGGGGAAATGGACGTCGAATGGTAAGTATATGAAGCCGGACCGAAATGAGTTGAGGACCGTACCTATGGAAGAAGCCGTATCACTCAAGGAAGTCTTTGTCGAGGTCAAGGACACAAGCAGGCGGACAGCGTTCACGGCTTCAAGGTATCACAGGAACTCCCTGGAGTCTGGACCAAACTATGTGATGTTAGTTCAGAACACGAAGAAGAACCAGTTTATGGATAGGTGCGCAAGGAATTCGCAGAGTATGTCTTGAACTTCCGACCAACAACTTCCGACCTAGAATAGGTAATCGATCAATCTTTGGCCTCTCAAAATCTCACTCTCCAGTGACTCCCTCTCTCGATCTTGGGATCGTGGAGTAGAAAAAAGCCAACCGAATGGACCCGAACTTGAACTACACCAAACGTGGCAGAGCCGCGACTCCTCCTTCTCTCCCTCCCGAACTGTTACTTCACATCTTTCATCACGCCACCCACGTCCCAGGGACACTCGTCCCCGATATCTACGACAATTCCAGCATTCTAGGTCCCATTTTCATCAAGAAGTTCCACCCCGCCCTCCGGAAGGCTCTCACTACCAAACGTGCCCTCGTCCTCGTCTGTAGACAATGGTGCCAGATTGCCGCTCCCGTCCTCTACGAGTCCATTTACATTCGCAGTGCACGCTTCCTGTCGTCCCTATGTAGCACGCTGGAGCGTTCCGCCGAGGGCAATGGCACGGTTGTTGGTAGTACGCAACCGCTCGGTGAATGCACGCAACGACTGGACATAGTCATAGCCGACCGCGCCGAGGAGGCAGCTGCCGAATGTGATCTTCTGGAAGAACTCATTACACACATGCCCCACCTCGCCATCTTTTCCATTGCATCCACCGATCAATACGCCGCCGAGGATCTGCCGTGCAGTGTTCTAAACGGACTTTTGGTTTCTGCGGATTCCTTGCGCGTGCTCGACTGGTCCTCGCCCGACCTAGAGCTGCCCGTCTCTCAGATCAGGTGGCTCCTTGACGACTGTACCCAGCTCCGCGTTCTAAACTGTCCTCAAGTGCTTTGGTCCAGGGAGACCGACCAGGTCGTTATTCCATCTACCGTGACCACTCTCTGCTCGCGTACCTTGATACGGATTCGGTCAACTCCCACTCCCAACTACAACTTATACCGCGACCGTAAAGCCGTCCCCCCACCCACTCCCTTACCAGTGCTCCAGGAGCTCGTTGTTGACTTCTCCGGAGAGGACTGCACTTGGAGCTACTTCTTCAAAACGTATGGCCCCCAGCTGGTCTCGGTCCACTTCTACAAACCCAGCGAATTTGAGGATGAACTCTGCCCTTCCTTGGATATGCTCGCACGGAGATGTCCCAACTTGCGTCGTCTTACCATCTCCTTCGATTCCGTGAGCTTCCTGGCCGAGCAACTGCCCGACTCCGACTCCACTGGCTCAGAGTCTGATGTGGAGTCCAGTCCAGACTCTGCGCTCATCAACAATACTTATTTGGGATTAAGAATCCACCATTCCTCCCGGGAGGATTTAGAAGCACTTTTCAAGTTCTTGGAATATCTGAGGCCCAGGATGCCCTCGTTGCAGGTAGTACAAATCTTCAACGAGCGTAACGTCCAGTGTTTGCTCAAGAAGCACACGAAGTTCGCCGTCTACGCATTGCGCCAGTTTATGGAGGCCGACGCGACGGTCCGGTTGGAAGACAAGAACGGGGTGCTGTTAACAGGTTAGTGGTCCTCCAAATTTTGAACTAACGTGTCTGTTACTGACCCCGCTGTGCGCGTGATTTAGACAGATTGAAGGCACTTGGACATGGGTGACAGTGTGAGGGCCTAATTGTTAAAAACTTGATGCGCTACGCATGTACGACGGGTTATGGGTGATACTTGTAACA
The DNA here is from genome assembly GCA_038091575.1 of Leccinum subgranulosum. NCBI lineage: Eukaryota > Fungi > Basidiomycota > Agaricomycetes > Boletales > Boletaceae > Leccinum > Leccinum subgranulosum. The sequence goes on from JBBPOS010000276.1 coordinate 30,871, forward strand.
TATCCTGGGGGTTTCAGGTCTGCATTATGTTTGTGACATTGAGCCTTGAGGGAGGCGCAAGGGCCGTGATCGGGGCAGCAAGCAGGTCGCCATGCGAGATACCCCTCTTCAGCAAGTCGTCAAGGAAGAGTAATATAGCATACACTGAACTCTAAGAGCGACTACTGAAAGATCCGAACGACGAGAACTAAGGAAAGAGGTGGCGTCACTTTGCCTCAATCTTACGCGCGCAGACTAGAGTAGTGATCGGCTTCGGTGATCACATACATAAGTAATAGTCGTGTCGAATGGGCCGAGCCGCTCACCCCCGGGAAACGACCATAGACAGACACTGAGCATTTTGTTGTTCCCGGATCCCTCCTACTATGTGACTGCTACTTTCGTCCTGCCAGCATCTGCCGAGGCATCCAATGGATATATCACCCACCCGTATGCTTTGAACTCGATCACCTTTTCATGGTCTAGAGTTCATTCCGTCTAGTCATCCACACGATCAATTGCCAGTGATGAAAGAGGCTGGGATTTAGCCACATTGCCTTCAAGTTGTCGTTGACCAACCTTAACTCTAGACTCTGCAGTAAAAGTGGCGACGAGATGGGTGGTAAAGCAACAAAAAAAGAAAAGAAAAGAAAAGAAAGCGCGTAGTAGTATCGACACCATACAGTCACGACAGAAATATTGCTTGAAAGTGGTTCCGAAGGATACTAAGTAAAAGTCCAGAGGGGGATACAAAGGAGCTCATCATACACAAAAACCAAAGGCAACAACAATCCACGATTACTGCACATCGACTATACGCACGCTGTCCATTAACTGCTCCAAAGGTGTCTCTGCTCGGATCTGAACCTTGATAAAACTGTCCGTCGCGACACGTTTGTACAGCAGGCGCTCCGGCGAAGCAAGCAACAGCGCACCAAACGGCTGCTTCAGTCGAACCACCAACCGTAAGGCGCGCGCGGTTAGATCAAACTGAGGAGTCGCGTCGTAAAAATCCCTGTCCAGCAGGGGACCAATCCAAGGATGAACGAGGACCAGGTCGTGCATTCCGATCAATTCATCGGTGGTTTCGATCCGTATGTCGCCAAGAATGGGCGTGGTAGCATGGTAAACATGAACAATCGAGTCCGATCCAGATTTTGCTGTGATGGCAGTCAGGGAAGTCAGGGAGAAAACAAATCCAGGAAGGTGGAGTCGACCACCGAGGATCGAGAGAGAAGGAAGGCCATGTAGTCGTTCGTACAGCTGAACGGCGAGCGAGGAGTCGGGTAACGAGGACTGCAAGGCCATGGTCATCCTGTTCATCTCGGCGGTCTCGATCGGTTCTGGGACGTGAGGGGGTTCAATCTGGTCATAGACGGTGAGGTCGGCAGGGAGGTAACTGTTGGCACTACTCGAGTTTCCAACCCGAGTCCAGGAGAGAAGTGTGACATTAACCGATTGAGTCAAGATGTGCTCGAGAAGACGACGGACTGCTCGCGTGCCCTCCCCATATATAACCGGGAGTGCGACATCAAAGATACCGAACAGACAGTATGCGATATCCTCCTTCCGCGTTGTTTCGCGCTTCGAAGCGAGGTAAAGCTTCTCGCGCACCCTGGTCAGCCCCGGCTGAAGTGTTGCGAGGGCCTGAGTAGCAAATTTGGTTGCCTGCTCCATCTCTGCTAGGACGATAGGCGATTCTTTGTGATTGAACATCTCCAGACCGAGGTACGGCTTCCAATCTTCTGTATAAAACTGGATGACCCTTGAAGCGACGTACTCCTGATATGTCCACCCTCGCGTGTTCCAGATGCTCTTCCACAGAGACCCGGGCTCCTGTGATTCCGAGAAAACTCCGAGAAGATGGACGATTGTCAGAGCCGCACGACAATACCACTGGAACATGGCAACGACCGATTCTTGCTGAACACCCTTATCGTTTTGATTGACACAGCACGTGTCGCTCCATGCCCACCGGAAACGCCGGGACTGCACGAGATTGCAGAACTTGATGAGTTTGTCGATCGTGGGGGATGTGGATAGTCTATAGATAACGGTATTCTCGACCATTTGGAATGATGGCTCGGGTGGCTGCCACCTATGCGAGAACATCACATATTCATAAAATTTCTCCACCTCCCTTTGAATGCGTGCAAGGTCGAGTCGACCGTGTGTGGTCATGAAAGACCGCAATTCATTGAATACGGGGACTTGTTCGAAAGCTGCAGCTTGCATCGCCTTATCGTGGAGACGACCAGTGGTGGTGTCAATGAGTGCGCGGGGTATGTCTTGAATGGTCTGCTCGACGACCTGGCGAATGATTGGAGTCGTGTCGAGATAACGAATCCGAATGACTGTCGACAAAAATCAGCCACGTCGTATACGCAACATGAATGAGAATGACTCACCCCGAACTTGTGGGTCGAGTGAATTCTCCATCCTCGACAGCATCGTCTCAAATGCCTCAAATGCTTCCTCATAACGCCCGAGGCTATGTAATATTGCATGTTTTCTTTTGTACCCTTTGTAATTCGATGGGTCGAGTTCAATGATCTAATTGTGATGTCAGAGTCAACTCGGAGTGCCGTGCGGATCAATCATACCTGGGTGACATTTGCGAGTTCATCCTCCAAGAATCCTACTCGCGCCTGGCAGCATTTGACTACGATGTCAATGATATTTGTCGCCCATCCTGTCAGCACAGCTTCCGGATGCGAGGGAGTAAGCGACAAGACAGCGGAGTAAGCTGAAAGAGCCTCGTCATGTTTCTTGACAGTTGACGCCTCATCTCCTATCTCCCGAAGTCTTGACGTGCATCGGTGTCTGAACTCTGATGGTAGGGACTGAATAAACTATTATAAATAAGGCGCACAAGCTCACCTTTTGACCAATTGATGATGACTGCATTATGTGACAGATCCTCGGTGATCGCGTTCGCGATATGTAGCGCAGCATCATATATACGACCCTCGGCGTACAATGCTTCACACTCATGCTTCCTGTCATATACACTGAGGGCATGTTTGCATGTAGTGAATTGGTTGCCAAGTTCTTTGGTGGTAATCTCGAGCTCGTTTATTTTTCGCACAATGGATACTGAGAACGGGTCAGAGAGCCGTCAGTCGTGGATGGTCCAAAACGCACCTGAACTCGTTTCGGGTGTACCAAGGTCTGCGCGTAGTGCCCTGATGGTCTGGGTCAATCGGTCGACTGGACCTTGAGATGCTACGAGCACGCTGCGGAGTTCCTTATCCGATTCGTCGAGACGAGTTATTTTCCGATCTAATAATGGGAGTGTTAACGAAGTGGTGTGGGAGCCGGGGAAAACGCACTTGAGGTTCCATTCTGTGCGCGATAGGACATGATCATTTCATTGAGGCCTATCTTTTCCTCGTTGGATGTAGCAAGCTCATTACGTAGTTCCTGAACAGTTTTCTCGAGATTCACTATATCGTCCTCTGGTGGAAATGAATAACAGCGGAGTGATTCAGATAATAAGCCCACTTTGACGCGTATCCCTGGCACGCAGAGCCATAACCATGTCGTATATATTCGGTTTTTCAATCTTCAAGCGACGTATCTCTTGCTCCAAGCGCAGCTAAGCACAAATTGATAAGGATGTAATCTTACATGAGTAGTGCTACTCACATCGTCCGTTCGGTAGGATAAAGGAAGAATGCCATTAAGATTCTGCAGCGTAACGTTGTGGCCTCCAGCGGTCGCAATGTCGTAGCTCGGTGAAATAGCCATGGACTTGATGAAGTGGGGGTGGTGGATGACGTCCCCGATTTGTTTAAGTGTCCTAGTGTCCCAGAGCGAAAGCGACGAATGAGCGGAGGCTGCGATGATTGTGTCGTTGCATGCTAATGTAATACAGCTTGGACTGTCGTCGCTGTGGATGCGCCATTTCGCGAGCGTATTCTTGGTGGACACGTCGAGACAGTGAATATCGCCGTCGTTGGACAACACAAAGAGGCGGTTGGAGTCGCTCGCCCAGGCGAGGGATTGGTTGATATCCGAGCCGACCCGGATTGGAAAGTCTGCGGCGAGGAGGGCGCCGTCGAACAGACTCGCGCCTCCAAGTAGCAGTAGCGATGCGTCGTCCGTCGGGAGAGAACTGGACTGCAACCACCCAGTTGTCATGTTCGAATGGGCCGAGGACTCGCTCGCCCGCAGGAAACGACCAGACTCTGAACATCGAGTCATACCCTCCTGTTGCGATTTTCGTCCCATCTGCTGAAACGTCCACCGCACGCACGCAATCGTCGTCTGCTTTAAATTCTGTCACCTTTTTGTGGCTCTTCGCATTCCAGACGATCACTTGACCCCTCCACGTCCCACCCACGATCCACCTTCCATCTTGTGTGACTGCCAGGTCCCAAATAGTACCCCCAGCATCCATTGGCTTCCCCACCTCCTTGCCATCCTCCACTCGCCATTGTCGGATTTTGTTTTCCCTTCCCCCGCTCATGACATGCTTCCCATCAGCAAGAAAAGCGACTGAATATATCACATTTTGAGCGACGATTTCGATTGAATTCGCGTTAGTTGCGACATTGGAGGTGGTGCTTTTGTTACTCAATTCCTGAGCCTCGTTCATCACTCCCTGCTGACCGGCATGCACTGGCAAGTGACGTGGGCTAACATAATACCTCCTAGTACTCAGCTCTAATGCTCTCGTCAGCCCCGTTCATCGATGGCCTTGCCTACCTACTACTCACCATTCCTCTTCCAGAAACGCAACTTGGCAATCATACTGGGTCAGGTACAAAGAGAATGTTGTCGTTCACTCGCACGCGTGCATGCACATCCACTCTCACGCAGTTGCCCTGGGCGCCTGGGCGCCGGCGCTCGCTTCCATGCGCACGTGCCATGTGGTTTTCTCCATTCTCGACGATCTAAGCAAGATAACCCACCTATCAATCATGGATTTCCAGGTCGGTTCATCTCATCTCGTTTCGACATTTTTTCGTCAGATCTTCTCCATGAAGCCAGGCTTCGGCGTCACTATTTGATTGTAATCGCGTAGAATTACGCTAGCAACGTGATTCCCCGAGTTGTAGAGCAACTACTCAAGAGGCAATTCTTCCCTATCATACCCGTTCATTGATTCTCCTTCCAATGGTGTGCTCCAAACTCACTAACCCTTGAACAGCAGCAGTGTACACGTCGCCAGCTCAGACTCGACACGCACTCACCATGCACGCACATTTTCAGTTATAATCTTCCCTGCAATGACATCGATTATTCTGAAGATGGAACCATATGAGGCATGTTCGCCATTCTAGAGCACACAGAGCGCGGAAGTGAGAAACGAGTGCTGACACAGATCATAGTATGGATGCATCACGTAGCTTGGTATCTTTACATATCGAGCGGGAGGAATCAATTTCAGGTGTGCTTTGAGCAGCAGCCACGACCGCAGTACAGAGGCAGTAACATGAAAATTTTGTGTGGTGGTGGCTCCTGGGTGACTTGTGAATCGACTTTACTTTGTTGCGATCTCGAAGCCACTGTTCCCCGACCTTTATGGTAACAACAGGGAATCTCCCCTATTTGACCAAGAATCGTCGACCTCGAATTCAGTCGGTCAGAGGATAACCGAGATGATAGCGACAGTACTCTAGTATTCATGACCGTCACAGTTGATAAAAGTACTGGGCTTGTAAAGGCAATGCGTCGATTATGGTGAGACGCACATTGTAGCCCTCGTTGTGCAGTGGATGATCTTACTACCCTTCGAGGTGAAACAACCCTTCAATACCATGTCTAATGTTAGTATTGATCGTCTCTCTCGTATCGTTTTACACACTTGCTTCCGTGACTTCATCTCTGCACGATCTTTGAGTGTAATCATCAAAAGAGAAAAGCAACCAACGCATAGATGTTGAAACCTTGATGAACGTCTCTCTGTTCAGCTGCTCGTGCCGGTACAAACCACAATTTCGTATCATAGCTCGTTGCTCACGACGGATACCTGGCGGTCAGAAACATCCAAGAAACTTGTTTGAAATCATGATAGCACGAAATGGTCAGTCAGACTCGATTACATCGATTGATTCAAGGAAAGAGGCTTACCAGCCTGTCAACATTACCCCATCCTTGTCCTGGACTCGAAAGGGTGCGTCGGGTTCTATGAAAGGGCGTACGGCAACCTTGATGTGTCTTGATGTTCCTCGTTCAGGAGCTGTATCACCCACCACGAGTCCTCACATGTTCCAAGAACGACAAAAGCACACGGAAAGACGATGGGACAGCCCGGCACCGAATGTCAGTTATATGCGGAAAGATAGGGCGGCACTCGAATATGTGAGAGAAACCGACCGAGGTGATGGCGAGACGATGCAAACTGGGACATGCCCACGCGAGGACCTGAAAGGGAAGATGGACGTCGAATGGTAAGTATGTGAAGCCGGACCGAAATGAGTTGAGGACCGTACCTATGGAAGAAGCCGTACCACTCAAGCCTGAAGTCTTGTCGAGGGACACAAGCAGGCGGAACAGCGTTACAGCTTCAACAGGAACTCCCTGAAGTCTGGACCAAACTAGGTGGTGATGGTTTAGAACACGGAGAAGAGCCAGTATATGAATAGGTGCGCAGGGAATTCGCAGAGCATGTGTTCAAGTTGGGGGAGACATCGTGGGCCCTCCGACCACTTGAACCCTCAGGCCTGTGGCAACTTCCGACCTAGAATGAAGTCTGAGTCCGATTCAGACTAATCGATCGATCTTTGGTCCTCCAGTGACTCCTTCTCTCGATCTTGATTCTTGAGATTAATGTGTGTCTTTGGCCTAAGCGTAGGATCGTGGTCGCGAAGGAGAAAGGAAATGAATTGTACCTAAGTCATGTGATATGTACAAATTCATTAGGGCTACTACGAGCGCGGGGGAGAGTACTAGTGAGTAGAGCTAAGGGGGATGTGGGCGGCAGCGCGCAGTGCTGTCCGGCTCCGGACCTATCTGGGCTGAGGATGAGCTGCTTTCCCACAAAGTAGGCGTCCCAGTGTGACGACGCATGCAGCGAACGCCACAGGCCCGGGAACTAGGAGGAGGATGGGACGAGTGCTACTTACTGGGTATTATCTGACCGGCGGTAGAGTCAGCTTTAGGAACGATTCCTGTAGCACGGGAGTTGCTTGCATGTACGGCGCGAGGATTTGCGCGTGTCGCCGGAGGTATTTCAAGAAGGCGTCGCTCGCCCAGCGCCCCTTAACCTTGACTACGTCGAAAGGGACGTTT